>JAURVB010014872.1:0-149127 GCA_033002965.1 Piper betle
GGTGTTACATAGGCTGGGTTAACTCGGTCTGGGTGAGATAAACTGGTGGGTTGGGTCAGCTAGGCTGGTCGGATTACTGGATACAGACACAGACAGGGGCAAGTAGGCGGACACGAACGGGTGATTAGGACTCAGGTGAGCACACGTGAACACGGGCAGACAGACGCGAACACAAGCAGACGGGTTTGAAGGGGAGGCTAGTGCTTGTTGTTAGAAAACACTAATGGTGGCAGGGCTGGAGTTGCCACAGGTTGGGATCGATGGCCTAGGCAATGATGAACATGTTAGTGGTGGCTATTTGGCGGAGTTTGGCCGCTGACTAGCCAAAAAATGACCAAAAAGGGGTGGAATCGCGGCCACGGTGGTGATTATTGGTGGTCTCAAAATGAAGATCTCGACAAAGGGACCATGTCTATGTGGTCGGATCAGTCAGAGGTGGCTCACCGGCACCGGAAAGTGGCTTGAAAGGCGGTAGCAACGGTGGAAATGCGCTGCAGCCTTTTTACAGTGCATTGTAACACACGGCCCGTGGCCCGTTGGATGAAAATCCAAAGGCTCACAGCCTTCAAGCCCATAGCCCCCCCACCCTGCGACCTGCCTGATCCCACCCACCGGTGCATGATCGACCCCCTACCAAGACCAACCACCTTCGCCACCCCGCCGCGGCTCCCCCGGCACGACTTGCCCTCTCGACCCCGCCCGCCGCCCCACGACCAACCACCCCACCGCGGCCCGCCCGCCCCTCCACAGTGGCCCCCCTCGTGTGGGGGGCCGCGAAGGGGTGGTTGGACGTGGGGCAACGGGCGGGTTCGAGAGGGCAAGTCGTGTCGGGGAGCCGCGGAGGGGTTGGTCGCACGACGGCGGGCAGGGTTGGGCGGGCGACGGAGTCGGGCTAGTGGCAAGTGGGTAGGGGCTGGGTAGCGGGGTGGGGGCTGTGGGCCGTTGGATTTTCATCCAACGGCCCATGGGCCATGCGCTGCAATGCGCTACAAAAAGGCTCAAGTGCATTGCAGCACGACTTAGATCTAAGTCATTGCAGCATTTAGTATCTATTTGGGACTTTCAGGGTATCTTATTTACATGTATATTAAGGATTTTGGACTATCGCATTGCCCTTGTGGGCTGAGCTTGATTGAGTCGTAGATTTTCACCCAATTTTGAGGCCCATTTAGTCTTCTTGCCTCGATTCCCGTCTATATAGTTACTTTTAGACCATGAGTCAATTTTGACTTTGGATGGTCTCAATTCGAGCTTTCCGTGTGTGTGTGTGTATATATATATATATATATATATATACACACACACACACACAGAAAGCTCGAATTGAAACTGTCTAAAGTCAAAATAGACGGGAATCGAGGTAAGAAGACTAAATGGGCCTCAAAACCCTAAACTTAATCCGGTGAAAATCTACTACTCAATCAAGCTCAGCCCACAGGGGCAATCCGGTAGTCCAAAATCCCTAATATGCATGTAAATGAGATACCTTGAAAGTCCCAAACAAATACTAAATGCTGCAATGGCTTAGATAAGCTTAAAACCCTAGCCAACCTATAAAAAAATCTGTATACCTTGCATATACACTAATAACTTATGCACTGTTGTTGCATAACTAAAGTTATCATTTGTATGTCGGGTATACTCAGCCTCCGTAACATATTCATATGGCCATCTGGACCCCATACTCATGGTCTAAAAACTGGTCTAGCTCGAGCTCACTCATACCGACTCAAAACTGGTCCTAATCGGCAAAATTACAAGTGAGTAAAACCCTAACCCGAAGCTGGGGTTTTATATGCCCACCCCACACCAATATCTACCTACTCGTGTCCGTGTCCATGTCCACTAGCCAGACTCATCCAACTACTCGGCTAGTTAACCGTGTTTAGCCTAGTTTGCCCAGGAGCTCGACTCAACTCAGTTCGACTCGCCCAATTAACTCGGCGGGTAGTTTCAAGTCAATTTTCAATCATTTTTTTACTGTTTTATGTAATTCGAGACTCCCTATATTAGTTTAGATTCATATTCACATTATTTAGCATGTTTTGTTATTATAAGTGTTTTTATTTATTTATTTATTTATTCATTATTGTTTATTTTTAGTTATTTATATATTTGTCAATTATGATGAAAGCTTGTATGATTATTTATTATTATTGATAATGTTTTTATTTGTTGATATTATTTTGTTCATGTTTATCTTATTTAATTTAATAACTGATTAGTAATTATTTTGTTCATGTTCATGTAGGTTTTGGAGTTCGTGCTTGTCATAGATGTGTTGATGCGTGCGTTAGGACTCTTCTCAAATTTACCGCTTACTTTATCGTGAATTTGATTTTTTTATTGTAGGAAGTTTTAAGTGATTGTTTTATCAAACTCCACTTAATACATGCTATCTAGACATATTTTACTTCTGTGATAAATAACCCTTGAGGATGGGATCCTTCGAGTTATTTTCGAACTTAGTTCCACCTCACGTTATCTTTGAGCCTATTTACATGATTTCATTCCCAACCCTTATATAGTTTTTAGCGAGTTTTTAGTGAACAAAAAGTTGGTGAATCAGACCTTGTATATATCGTGAGTGGGCGCATATGCAAGTCGCAGTGGGCTTTGTATTAGGGAGAGGGATATTTCATTCTTGAGGAATACTGATATTCGTACGTCTTGAGCTTCCTCACACTTGGGGAGGCGTGGAGTAGAGGGTAATGTTTTGAACAGTGCATGTCTAGACTTGTGGTATCAAAGGGTATTGAAGGGGATTGTATGAGACTACTCGGCCATTGTGCTCTTGGGTAGGAATTATATGGAGGTTTGGAGAGGGTTTTGGATATGTGTTTTTCCCGAGCGTGGGCTCAATTATTACCGAGGGAGGCATTTGCCAACACCAGCTTAGTTCGGGATGTTATTGAGTCTAGAGCTTGATGACTCCTCAGTAGATGCCCTTTGAGTGTTTACATGGAGATTACATATATATGATTTTTTTCTCGTGGAAATCAGTTTCCACTTGCCGGTTTGTACTAATTATTTTTTGGACCAATGACATTTGTCGCTGATGTTTTTCTTATTATATATGTAAGTCTTATGTTCTTGTGCATTGGATCGTCTTTGGTGGAAAGACAGATAGATGCTACACATACTTGTGCTCAGCGTGCCGTTGTTTTCTTTCATGTTTTTATCTACGCTTGATGTATTTTCATGTATATTAGTAATGTCTTCCATTCTTTAGAAGCCAAGAGAGTTATTTTTATCTAATTATTGTTCGAGTCTTACAGATTAATTGATTTAAACATTACTCGACTTGATCATAATAGTTTTGATTTGGCTTATAGGTGAACTGAAATCAGGGTGTACACCTAAGGCCGCATGTTTCCAACACACAGCCGTGCTACGACTTTCGCCTCACCACAGCCGCCACCGTGACCCTTGCCACCCCGCGGCCTCAACAACCCGTGATGTTGTCTTTGCACCACAAAACTGTCACCACCCTGCATACGGCCATTCCCAGCCTCCCCGTCGCCCCTTCGGCCGTGCATCCATTGCTCATGGCGCCACCTAGCCGAAACCTCGCCGCGCCTCCCTTCCCCTGAGAGATTGTGAACATTTGAATAACTTATTCTGCAGTAACAAGTATAAAATTCAAAATTATTACGAGAGAAAGAAAAATAAGAATGTTATTAATGATCATAAACATGAATTTCCATAATTTATGAAGTGTCAATTATGATACCCAAGATTGTGAACATTTGAAGCCTTTATTTATTGTTTATTTGCTTTTGTTTAACTTTCATTGACTTAGAGATTGTTTTTTTTTTCTCTTCATAATTTGTATTCTTGTAGTTTTAGTAAATTAGATAAGAATAACTTAATTTGCCTAGAAATATCATTTGCCTTTACTATATTTTAAATTATAAATTGATATGTGCACATGCTAGTAATATTTTAAAAGACAATATATGCATATACATATGATCAAACATATAAACAATATTGCTGAGACGTGATTAATTACTTGAAACAAACACAAAGGCATTTATATCATGCATGACGAAGCTATTGAAGCTGGTAAAGATGGCTCGATAGTCTAGGAGCAACGATGGCATCCAGAGGAGTTGCTTTGGGCATGGTCAGACCCAATCCTTCGCTCATGTCCACAGGTTCATCCCCCTGGGTCGCCATGTCGAAGCCGTGAAGAAGGCGAGCCAGTGTCAAATGCATAACTTTAACTGCAAATGACATTCCTGGGCACATCCTCCTACCCGCCCCAAATGGAATGAACTGGAAATTTTGCCCTCTAAAGTCCTTATCTTTGTGGGTACTTAGGAACCTCTCTGGCTTGAACTCAGATGGGTCCTCCCACACAATTGGGTCTCGGTGGATCTTCCACAGGTTGAACAAGACTTGTGTGCCTGCTGGAACATGAAAACCTCCAACATTGCAGTCTTCAATTGCTTCATGAGGTGCCGAAAGTGGTGCAGCAGGGTAGAGGCGCAGTGTTTCTTTGACAATGGCTTGAAGGTATGGAAGGTTTCCAATGTCTGATTCATCCACATTTCTTTCACTCCCCACAACACCATCCACTTCTTCTTGTGCCTTCTTTAGGACATGGCGGTTGTTTAGTAGCAGCGAGAGTGTCCACGTCATTGTAACATATGTGGTATCGCTTGCACCAACAATCATATTCTGCACCATATACAATCGTATAGTCACGCAATCGTACTGCAACATGTGATATTTATTAAACACTATCATGTTAACAAATTACTTTTTATAAATATATGATTAATTAGAACCCAGATGGTAAAACAGTAGCTGCCGATCAGCCATTATTTATTAGAGATTAATTTCTTTTTATTCACAAAATCTTAACAACTACCTTGTTTATCTGTCAAACTCCTCGTATAAATACTTTCTTGGCTACGACCACCATTGAAATAATTTACCATACAAGATTTGAATCAATATGCCTAACTGTAAACATTAAGTACAAGTAATTAAGAACAAATTAATTATACATGCTTATTATAATCTCACCAGTAAAGTTGCCTTCATGGTGAGCTCAGGATCGCAATCAGTCACCGGAAAACAATCGATCATGGAAAGCATCACGTCGATGAGGTCCTGGCCTGCCGTCACACCCGTTGTCGTCCTCAGGCGGCGATGCTCCTCGATCCATCCAGTTGCTAGGGAGTCGAGCTTCCTCTCTGTCTCCTTCATGGTTCGAATATACCCTCCAATGTCCAACCACTCCAAACATGGAATTGCATCCGAAGGAACCAGAACCCCCATCAAATAGAACAAGCTCTGAACGGCCGCCTTATACTCCCCGGCCTCGTCATCCCCGTCGGCGTCCTCGCCGTAGTAACGCTTTCCAGCCACCATCATGGCCACGTTATTAAAGGCGAGATCGGCCAGCCACTGCTTTAACTCCACCTTCACCGGCCGCAGTTGGTTCTTCTCCCAGAGGTGGTGCAGCCGCCTAACGCTCAAACTCACCTCCATGGCTCTGATATGCTTCATGAGCTCGAGTTGCCGGCCGGAGAGGAGTTGGAGGGTGGCCAGCTTCCTGGCCTGGCGCCAGTAGGGGCCGTATGGGGCGAAGCCGAACATGGCGTAGTTGAAGGCAAGGAACTTGAAGGCGGCGAGGAGGGGGCGGGTGGCGAGGGCCTTGTCGTGGACGGTGAGGCACTCCTTGGCCACCTCCCAGCTGCTGACCACCACCGTCCGGCGCTGGCCGATCCAGAGAGTGAAGGCAGGGCCGTAGCTGTCGGCCATGGCGCCGAGGGTCCTGGCCAGTGTTTGCTTCCCTCCGAGAAGGTGGAGATGGCCTAACACAGGCCATCTTCCTCTCGGTTCTGGTGCTTCTTTGGATCTAGCTATCTTTTTTCGTTGTTTTTGTAAGAACCAATTTGGTAGGAAGCTAAAGATAAGAAAGGAAATGGTGATCATGAGGAGTGCAAGTATTAATGGTTGAAGTAGAAGAAGGTCCATATTTTTGGTAAGGAAACAAGGACAGATATTGTACCAAAGAGCTATATCGGGGGCTTGTTCATAAGGTTTATATAGTGAAGTAGGTTTTTTTCCCAAAGTCAAAAGTATAGATAATGAGAGTACATGTGGTGACGTTCTTTGGTGTTGCGTTTCCAAATCTTAAGTTTGGGTAAGACGGCATGAGATTTTGGCCACTCATTTTTCAGCGAAGATGAGCGCAAGTGCGACCAAATTTTGGCCACTCATTTTTACGCCAATATTGATCAATCTTGGTAGCTGATTAGGGCAGCAAAATCCAATCCCTAGGTTATCTTCCGCATTCCAACAAAATTTAGGATCTTTTTTTCTTTCTTCTTTTTATAATTTTTATTTTCTGCCGGCGGCGTACATACATAGCGCAGGTCGGGCATTATATAAAATAAAATACACGTTGTAAAGGATATTACGTATAATCGAGCTTACTTGAAATATGCCTCAGGATATCTAATAATATGTATTATTAAAATATTTTATTTTTTTTTTAAAGTTATATTTAATTTTTATATTTAATTTTTTGAGTATTTTGAAAACATCTTTATTTGTTGCCTACTAGTAATAGGCTAATTTTATTGTACGTTAATCTTTTTTTTTGATGATTCGATTGCATGCAGGCCTTTGTCTATTTAGGTTTCTTTTTTAATTGTAATTTTTTAATTTTTAAGAATATTCGTAATTTAGGTCATCTTCTTTCTTCTCCATCATTTGCCGAAATGTTTTTGTTGTGTCATTTGGTAGAAATATTTTTGTTGGTTTCTATATCAAACAGCAATGATTGCTTTCTTCTTCACCCATCATGCTGATTATTCCTATTCTTAATTAGTTGCATGTTCAAATTTCTTAGACATGGCTCTGCAAGTTTTTCTTCATCCAACAAAATAATGTTCGGGCGCGGGTTCGTCCGCTGGTGCGGGTTAGAGTGTTCCCGCGTCGGGTTGGAAGGGTTCGGTGGGACCGAGGCGCCCTTGCCGCGCAAAGAGACAGCGTGATGAGACTAAAGAGTCACAAGTATCCAAGGGATGGCGATTTCCAATCCTAATTATTCATTTCCATAGACATATCATGCTTGAATGCATGAAAATTGCAACTGCAATGCTGCTTCAACTTCAGAAGGGAAAGATTGTCTTCCTCCTCTGGATTGCAATAACTCCTCCAAGGCGTCTCCTTCAATGGCGTCCTTAGTTGCAGCAGGGTGGATTTCAGCAACTCCTTTAATCAGCAAGACAGCAACATGACATTTCCTTCCCCTTGCTTCTTCTCCAATGGCAGCAACAAGCAAGGATGGAGGAGTAGGGCGTCCTCCTCCTAGCAGCAACAAGCAAGGATGGAGGCAATGGCAGCAACAAGCAAGGATGGAGGAGTAGGGCGTCCTCCTCCTAGCAGCAACAAGCAAGGATGGAGGCAATGGCAGCAACAAGCAAGGATGGAGGAGTAGGGCGTCCTCCTCCTAGCAGCAGCAGCCTGGGCGTGGAACACCGTCTTCCAGCAAAAAGACAGAGTCTTCTACTTCGTCAAGTGGCTCCTTCTTTAAGTAGTAATGCATGGCATCTCTTTCTTCTAGCCTCCATTGCAGCCAGATCCCCCTTTCAACCTGCAATGGCGTCCTTCTTTATAGCAAGCGAACAACAACTTCGTCTTCCTCAATGCAATGAGTTTGTGACTTTGTCTTCTCCAATGCAATACTTCGTCTTCTCAATGCAATGACTTCGTCTTCTTCAATGGCAATGACTTCGTCTGCATCTTCACATGGCAATGACTTCGTCTTCTCAGTGCAATGACTTCGTCTTCTCCATGCAATGACTTCGTCTTCTCCATGCAATGACTTCTGTCTTCTCCAATGCAATACTTCGTCTTCTCAATGCAATGACTTCGTCTTCTCTGCAATGACTTCGTCTTCTTCAATCTCGTGGACCCCTTTCCCTCCTTCCGAATAAATCTCACGTATCTTATTTCTATTAAATTAGGCATAACCACGGGTTCAACCACGACTGGCTGGGTTAACCGTCATGATTGAGCCGAGGGGTGCGGTGAAAAATTTGGACGAACATCAGCCCCCTTGCCGATTTTTCGCAATCTGAGAAAGAAGAATCGGCAAAACATTTTTATTCATTTTTCATTCTTTTCATTTTTTTTTCATAATTTAGCCTAAGGTGACTCCTCGTGGGTTATAGTGTGGCCATTGACCATCATTTTGATCTTGAGGAGTGACTCTCTCACTCGACACTCGTGGCCTCCAAATCCAAATTTCTTTTTGTGGATTTTTCCTTAGGGCATCAAACTTCTTCTGCCCATAGTATGGAGGTGACCTTGATCTTTTATGATGCCTCCTACTATTTGTTGAGTTGTTGGCTGCTTCTCTTTTAAACCTTCTAGCAGCAGTGATTTTGATTGAAGCCCCCAACTTCTTGTCCCATGTCTGGTTGGATTGCGATCTTGACATCTTTGGTGACACGAAGAAGTGGAGACGAGATGTTGATTCATGACTTGTGTTGAACTCCTCTTGTTCTTTGATTATATTTACCAAGTCTTCATCATTGGCGATTGTGATAAGGTAATTGAAGCTTTCACCGGGTAGCTGACACTTAATCACCAAAGGGATGCTGGTAGAACATGTACCCCTGATTTGGGCGACAAGACTTGAATAAGAACAATCATGCTCCAGTACAACCAGTCGTGTGTCTCCTCCAAAGTAGTGTTGCTTCCTTCCCTGGATTACTATCTTTCCGCCAAAGCTGCACATCAAGCGAAGTCTTGTTTTTGAGATCTTTGACTTGACTTCCTTTTGTGTTGAAGTTGTTCTGACAGCAAGCTGATCTTCCATCTTTTCTTTATCAAGCTCATCTTTTTCGAAAAGTCTTTTTCCTTGATTAGCTTGGACTTCAAACTTTTGGATCGATAGAGGTGTAGAACATCCTTTATCTTCTATAGTGGAAGCAGGCGACACCTTTGTGTCTTCAACATTAGCCATCGGGACATCCATTTCCTCTCCTTGTTTCTCTTTTCCTTTATGAGACTTCATTGGTAAGGATAAGTGGCTTACTGTCATCACATTAGCATTAGCAGCTTTATACTTTATATCTCCTTTGTCCAGCAACTCTTGGATCTTTTCCATCACATCTCGACATAGCACCGTTGGATGGCCAAGCATTTGATGAAATCGACAAAAATTTTCCTTCTTTTCATCTTCCGGTTTAGGTGGATTCTTCGGTATCCAGGGAGTGATTTTTCCTTGCTTGACCAAAACATCAAACCACCTTTCAGTATCACCAACATTGAAGGTGTAATCTTCTATATTTCTCCATTCACGCCGTTGTCGAGGCGCAGCCTTTCTATCTTCATTGTTATTCCTTGGCTTTTCTAGTTGTTTCTCCCGACTTTGATTCTCCAAGTTCAGTGACAACATTGGTTGATGCCTTAGCATTTTTCAGAGAAGCAGAAACCCTTCCAAGTTCTTCAAAAATCAACATCCTTTCAAACAATTGTTCAAAAGTATTGCATTGTGCACCACTTAAGAACCATGCAGCTGATCCGGCGTTCATTGCACAAATCTTCACAAGCTCCTTAATGTCAGGGGTCTCTTTCATCTGAGATGTGAGGCTTCTAAACCTCTTCACATATGTTGCAAATTCTTCACCCGATTCCCTTCGACACTGTCTTAAGTGTTCAATTGTCACTGGAATTTCCATGGATTGAAAGTGTTCTGTAAACTGCTCAACAAATTCATCCCATGAATTGATTGATCCAGAGGGGCGGTTATTGAACCATCTCAAGGCATTACCGCTAAGTGATGCCGGGAATTGTTGTAACTTTAATTTTTCATTTGCCACAATTGTTCCACACTCAATTTCAAAAATTGTGACATGATCTCCCGGATTGCCGTCTCCATCGAACTTCGTAAAAGTTGGGCGCTTGTATTTTTCCGGCAAAATTTCCGTGTAAACTTCATCGGCTAAAGGACGAAGACGCTTTATCACTCCAGTTGATTCTTTGTCTTTCTTCCCAATCAATGCACTTATAAGTGCGGCTTGTGCATCCATTTCAGCTTTCAATTCTTCATAATAAATATCTGACATTGGTGCTACTGGTATGGTTGGTATTTGACTTGTTGGCATTGCTGGGATGGGCATTGTGGTTGCAATTGATGGTGAGAACACCATGGAAGGTGGTTGTTGAGAGAATGCAGGGTCATACCACCGATACGGGTATGTTGGCTGGTAGTATGGTGGTTGTGGAAACCATGCTGAGTGGGGAAGCAAACTATGCTCGGTCCGACTTGGTTGCATAGTTGGATAGTCTTTCATCCAACTTGGTTTGGACAATGAAGTAGATGTTTGGTGGATGGACTCAGTACTTGAAATCAAAGAAAAATTTTTAATTTCATGAGGGATGTTGGCTTGATCCCTCAATGTAGTAGTAGTTGTTTCGGTAGCTGGGAATGAGGTTGATCCAATTGGGTTTGTGGAGGTTGAAAACATCTTTCTAGCCTCCAGGGGTTGGTCCATTGTTGGACATTGGGTGGGAAGGTCGTCTTCTCTTTTCGACGAGCTCCCGGTTGCAGCACTAGCCCTTTGCATTTGGGCGAGCACTTGTTGCATCATATCCTCAATCCGTTGCATCCGCTCTTCACTTCGGCGGAATCTCTCTTCAATTGCTTCATTTTGCACTTGTCCTCCACTTAGCTGATTTGATTGCGTCAAAAGTATTTGTCCGACTTGTGATGCTTGGTTCATCTCCTCATTGCTTTTTGGACTTTGGCTATTTTCTTCCCGTCTCATCATGCTTCTACTTGGAGTAGTTCCTCCTTCATTTCCTTCATTCAACACTGCTTCCAGCTGTTGAATTCTTTCTCGCACATTTCCCGCAATGTGCTGGCTTGCTTCCATGTTTACTTCCAATTCTCTTTGCCTTCCTTGAGTTGATGTGGATGGGTCATCTTCATTAGCGCGTTCCTTTGGCGTGTCGCATTCCTTGTTTCCGGCGCCATTTTCTTTTATCCACACTATCTCTTCAAACCGCACTGCTACCTCTTGACGGTCCCCAGTGGAGTCGCCAATTTATGTTCGGGCGCGGGTTCGTCCGCTGGTGCGGGTTAGAGTGTTCCCGCGTCGGGTTGGAAGGGTTCGGTGGGACCGAGGCGCCCTTGCCGCGCAAAGAGACAGCGTGATGAGACTAAAGAGTCACAAGTATCCAAGGGATGGCGATTTCCAATCCTAATTATTCATTTCCATAGACATATCATGCTTGAATGCATGAAAATTGCAACTGCAATGCTGCTTCAACTTCAGAAGGGAAAGATTGTCTTCCTCCTCTGGATTGCAATAACTCCTCCAAGGCGTCTCCTTCAATGGCGTCCTTAGTTGCAGCAGGGTGGATTTCAGCAACTCCTTTAATCAGCAAGACAGCAACATGACATTTCCTTCCCTTGCTTCTTCTCCAATGGCAGCAACAAGCAAGGATGGAGGAGTAGGGCGTCCTCCTCCTAGCAGCAACAAGCAAGGATGGAGGCAATGGCAGCAACAAGCAAGGATGGAGGAGTAGGGCGTCCTCCTCCTAGCAGCAACAAGCAAGGATGGAGGCAATGGCAGCAACAAGCAAGGATGGAGGAGTAGGGCGTCCTCCTCCTAGCAGCAGCAGCCTGGGCGTGGAACACCGTCTTCCAGCAAAAAGACAGAGTCTTCTACTTCGTCAAGTGGCTCCTTCTTTAAGTAGTAATGCATGGCATCTCTTTCTTCTAGCCTCCATTGCAGCCAGATCCCCCTTTCAACCTGCAATAGGCGTCCTCTATTTATAGTAAGCGAGCAGCAACTTCGTCTTCCTCAATGCAATGAGTTTGTGACTTTGTCTTCTCCAATGCAATACTTCGTCTTCTCAGTGCAATGACTTCGTCTTCAGTGCAATGACTTCGTCTTCTCAATGCAATACTTCGTCTTCTCAGTGCAATGACTTTGTCTTCTCAGTGCAATGACTTCGTCTTCTCCATGCAATGACTTCGTCTTCTCCAATGCAATGACTTCGTCTTCTCCATGCAATGACTTCGTGACTTTGTCTTCTCCAATGCAATACTTCGTCTTCTCAATGCAATGACTTCGTCTTCTCAGTGCAATGACTTCGTCTTCTTCAATCTCGTGGACCCCTTTCCCTCCTTCCGAATAAATCTCACGTATCTTATTTCTATTAAATTAGGCATAACCACGGGTTCAACCACGACTGGCTGGGTTAACCGTCATGATTGAGCCGAGGGGTGCGGTGAAAAATTTGGACGAACAAATAATTTATTTGAATACCAAAATTTTCCGCGTAGGAGAAGAGAGCACGCCTAAGGAGGACTTGGGCTGATCATTCCGTTTATCCAAGCCGAACTAATTATCCAATTAATTAAATTGAGATAGTTTGGTAAACCAAATAAAAATCAAGCTATAATTTTTAACCAAATTTACCAAGTCGAACTAATTCAATTTGAATCAGTTTTAACCGAACTCCTACCAAACTAGCAAAAATCATAAATGATGCTTTATATTATTAAATATTTAATATTTACTATAATTATTTTTAAGTTCATTTAACAAATAAAGAATTGATAGCACACGTTTAGAAGCTAATTATGAATTTATCACAAAAATTTATATGAATAATATTCTAATTTAAGATATTGCATGATGGGTACAAAACATATAATATATTAAACTTTCATTTCTTGCACGTACATAATATATTATTTTTAATAAATTAAATTAAAATAATAATTTTATAAATTTTTATTATATATCAAGTAAAAATACATAAAAACAAACCATACTCACCCGTAGTTAGGATCATCAACCCAGAGTCATTGATTACCACTTGACAAGTCCGGTTAATGCAAGATTTGGGCCACACACATTAAAAGTTAATTTGGTTTGGCCTCACAAACAAAACCGGGTTAGAAATCTCTCTTTTAACCTTCGTCTTCCCACGAGGGCGATGAGTTGGAACTTGGATGCCCCCGTTACCCACTCGGCCTTGTGGCACGCCAACACCCACCTTGCCCGGCCACCCCGCGGCAGCTCGCCGACCCACGACGCCGTCCCTGCCCCGCTCGCCACCGAGCGACTCCCGCCGCCCCCATGTACGGCCATCCCCGGTGGCCCCGCCGCACGTTCAGCCGCGCATACCGCCACTCCAGGCCCTCGCGTACAGCTATTCGAGGCCGCCCCCGCGTACAGATATCCCTGGCGGCCCCTTCGGCCGCACCGCCGCCACGGCCTCTCCAAGGCGTACGGCCATCTACTGGCCGCCCCCACCACGGCGGTCCCCGGTGGCCCATCCGCTGCCACGGTGGCGGATCACGGCCCCAGTGGACCGCCCGCGCGACGCACCCACGTGGGCATGCCACCGCCCACACGCCGCGCGGCACACCTCTTTTATTTTTTAAAATAACTTAGTCGTATAGATTTATCACCCAATTATTTTGACAAAATCTTACCCACCAAGCCAAACAAATTCGGTTACTTTCCATCACCATTTTATACAGTTCGGATATAATTTCTCAATAAAATTTGTCATCGAACGGGGACAAGTTGTCATCAATCTGTTACTTAACTTAATTTGTTGTCAAAGCCAATCTGTCACTTAACTCAATTTGTTGTCAAAGCTTCTGGCATTAAAATTTGTAAAATTTGGTGACATTAAAAATTCGGTGACAAAAGGATATTTTTTATCTTCATCCTTTGGTACTAATTTATTGTCTTACCATTGTCATTCATAATTGCGCTCCTGATTGTAACAATCTTAATTCTAGAAGCTCATGAGGTAGTAATGATCTTTACTTAACGATTTTCTGTTCAGGAAGCGAAACTAACGATTTTGATTCCAGGAGGAAATAGTAACATACCGGGGTTACAGAATTTCATTTCTCATAATTATTACATTCAAGTACTCATACTTATGGAGTCTAAATGAAGTAGAACAAAATGGCAAGCGTGAACTATGGGGAATGGCTAGTTCTAATATGCAGGCATGGCTATTATATATGTTAAACATCACCTAGATCATGAGTACTGCTTGAAAAAGGGGAAGAAAAACATAACCGTGATCTAAGCTAAAGAAAAAAGTTTTCATAACTTAAGTATATTACATTATGGAACATGCATGAGGGTTCTCATCACTGAATATTTCAGGAGAGTAGATGTACTCCACATAGTATTTAGCTGGCCAGTACTCCATCTTCTTCGCACTATCTTGCCTATTTTCTTCTCCTTTGGCAGCTTCCTCTTCTTTATTATTCTCTCCTCCCTCCTTCTCATCCTTCTTTTCTTCTCCTTCCTCATCCTTCTTTTCTTCTTTTTTCTCCTCTTCCTGCACCAAGGAGGCCACTTTCCTCATTCTCTTGTACACTTTCTGGACGAGCTGTTCTGGGTCTACAACCCCTTTCACAATCACTTGGTCATTATTTAAATCTGCTTCCACCGATTCAACTCCTAAATTAAAGTGCATAAATGCATGACTAATTAGTAAGTGCAAGAGTTGCCTAGCTACATACACAAAGTACTGAAGCATTAGTATTATTGGTTTTTCTTGTAAAGATGAAGTGAATTACCACCCATTTTTCGAATCCTCTTTTGTAAAACTTGTGCACAGGCTTCACAGTGCATTCTCACTTTGAGAATCGCTGTTTTTACAGGCGGCAGCTGAAAAAGATAAAGATACCAATGGGAATGATCAGAAAGGACAAAAAATCTATACCTATATATATATATACACACACACAAGTGGTTGAGAGCCCGTATATAGATCATGTACGTACCTCTTCCTTCTTGATCTCCTCTACGTTGTCAGCTTTGTCATCTTCCTTCTTTTCTTCTTTTTCGGGTTTGGGCAATGGTGAAATGATCTCAGTTTTTCTGCCCGTCTTTCTTTGGATTCTCTCGCACACTTTAACTGGGTCGGCAGCCTTTCCCTTCACCACCACCATGTGTGATTTGCAGTCCGTTTTCACGTCCTCCACACCTAATTATATTTTAAAATACAACCATCAAAAAAGTTTGTAAATATGCATAAACATACATGATATTCATAGAATTTTCTTTTAGTTGGTGTGTTAGCTTGTAAGGTAAACGGTTTATCATGTTCCGTGGAAACTATCGAATTGGCACATAATTAAACAGGCCAAATTATAAGACGAATACGTACCTTCAAACCGTCTCAAGGATTTCTGAACTCTTCTTGCACACCCCTCGCAATGCATGTCCACCTTGAGAACTATTTCTTCGTTCACTTCTTTCTTCTCTTCCCGCCCTTCTTTTTTCTGTTGCTCACCCTTCTTCTGTAAGCAAAAACACATATATAAAATCACACGTAGGATACATTCTTAGCTATATTCATGTCTTCCAATTGAGTTACGAACATATAACATTTAGTCTAAGCTCATAAATATAAACGCATTGCAATTCACTCTATGTAGGCCAAACTGATTTTAAACACGAGTAATGTGCAACTAAAGCAAACGCTTCCTTGGTAAAAACAGGCAAGCTCAGAGGGTATGTATGTATGTATGCAGGATCAGAGTTGAGAGTTGAACTTACTTCACCCATGCTTCCAAAAAGAACCAACAGTACTGCTCAAATATAAAATGGAGACGATCCTTGTCTTGCTCAGAGCCAACTATATGTATATATATATATATACATATCAAGAACTAGAAGAGTGATATATATACTCTGCAATGTTCCAGTGCTTTCCATGAAAACAAGAAAAATGAGGAATGGGGGATTGTTTAAAATAGGAAAGAAAATTTTGAAGCGCCACCACACAATTCTTGACAACTTTCTGGGTGGATGGCATGCTGAAAATGTTCTCTGGGTTACTGGGTATTACTGCATCTCCAATGTGGATCCCAGTTTTCGAATCGGCATATTACACCTAACGGCTATTAAATCTCCTTGATTAAATTTAAACACGCAAATTTACAGTTGGTCGCAACGGCAATACCTAAATTTAAGCATTTCTACACACCGTATATATAACTATATACATGTAATGCGTTGTCGAAATCAATTGAGATTTGAGAATTGAACATGTAATATGCACGGTTAAACAAATAGCTTACTTAGGCCACGATTAAGCTTGCTTAATTATCTGTTATATAACGATCTCAAGCATCAATATGTTAAGGATGAGCATGCTTATAAGCATTAAACTATCCTTTGTCTTTGGAGAAATGGTAGTATAAGATCCGAATAGCCTGCCTTCAAATTAGAATTAACAGGGGTGATCATCACAATTACTCAACATAGGCCCCATGCACCTTGGTTTCTCACCAAGCTCAATAATCAAGGGCAGAAGTGCACCTTTACCCTGTGGGTTTCGTATTGGCGAACTCCTTACAAATGAAAGCTGATCATCAATTTGGAGCATCCACATAAGGCAATCATCCAATGAATGATGGACGGTTATGATGATAAACATTATCTCTGTTTGCTAACTTTTCATCTTCACTTTTTCACTGGGCTGCTCTCTCTGTTTGCTAACTTTTCATCTTCACTTTAAATTCTCTTGATATGTGTTTCAATGTTGTATAGCTTGAATTCATCGATAAATATTCCTATGAGGATTTTCTATGATGTTCAATTTGCCAGTTGGTAAGAATAATGGACAGAGATGAGTCGGATGGAATGAACAGAGTAGGTTAATTGTTGAGGCTATCAATGATGAACCTTTCTCAATAATAATAATTCATCCATCTTTGTCAAGCTGTTTGTGACACAAAAATGGATGTGAGGTGGGAAAGTTGTTGAGCTGTAAAGAAGCTATGTTAGTCAGGAGAACAGGTAAGCACTGGCCCTTTATATCAGAAGTTAGCGAAGAAAAGGAAAGAAGCCAAAGGTGAGGCTCAAAGGTTTTTGGTATTTGGATTTTCTTCAGAACTTTATTTGGCGGAACATTTGAGCCTAAACCTGCACAAGGCTGCCCCAAATAGCTGAATTGCCGCCGCTTACTTGTTTAGCGCCCCTTTGCCACGGGAGTAAATGATAATGTAAATATACTTAGGGGACAAAAGGATATATGTATATATGATTTTTGCTACCAAGCAGTTGAGGTACACCTAGTAGCCTGGCTAGGGCAAAAAAACCTTAAATGTACATATAATTTACCAGCGATCTAGGGATACAGAAGTGTGGCTAGGTTTAGCCCATTAATTAATCAATTGCTTTGCCCTGGTAGTGAAGTAGACAAGATTTATAGCTTTACTTAGGAGGTGAGCCAAATTAACTGAATTTTATTAGGCAGTCAAATTTTGCAACCAAACCCAAACCAAATTACTCTTTCAATTAAATTAAATTGAATAAAAATGTTTCGGTTAATTTAGTTTGACAACCCAATATTTGAATAACATCATAATTTATAAAAAAATTGTTGTTTAATTTATTTAATTAACATTGTATCATTATTTTGAGAAACATAACCGTTTAATAAAATTTAATCATATATATATTATAACTTCATGATAATCAACATTAAATATACATTTTAAATTCTTCAAAAAAATTAACTAATTCAATTATTTTGATTAATTCGATAACCAAAATATTAATATACATATCAATTTCTTTGAAAGCGAAGCCAATTTGCTAATTCAAGTTTGGTTTGTTTTGTTTTTTAGCAAATTATGCTCACCTTCACTGCAATGTGGCCCCGATTCCCTCCATCCTAAAGTAGTTTATTTCATTCATTAGAAGAATAACAATCACACTTACAGCTGAAATATTATCAATGCCCATTAAAATATTAACGTCTTATGCGAACCTAATATGATCACATCGGTCTTATGAACACCACATAGAAACAGCTGGACTAAAAAATTGTCACCACAAAGCTGCTACTAAATGAGATGGGAATTTAGTGTGGATGGTCACGCAAAATCGGATTCCCACGGAGGCAACACATACTTAGTTGACACATTCACCTTAAATTCTTGGCCTCTCAGTTATAATAAGCACACTTCAAACATCAGATTATATGGTCCAAAATTTATCATCTTTCCATCCATATTGCTATCTGGTCAGAAATTGATAACAAATCAGCAATGCTAGCATCAGGAAATGAGAGAGATAAAAATAGAACAATCTGCTCCACAATTGACACAAGGAGATCGGTATAAGACAGATGCTTTTAGGCTGAAATAGACAGGAGGCCACTTTAGGTTCCTTGGGCAAGCGTTTCTCCAAAGTAAAGCATCAAATGGATGCCACCTTTCCAAAACCCACTACAACATCTGGATGATTTCCAAAGATAGGAGATGACGATCTACGTAATCCGTTACCAAAGATGGCATATTGTTTGAATTGAGGTCCATTAAAGCATGATTCTGATCAGTTAACTATGGCTGACTATCATGATCTAACGATTTCCCCAAAGGTCTTGCTCTAAAGTCAACACCCATAACCCATAACACTTCGTTGCTGTCTTATCTGTTTTGGCAAAAGAGATCTCCCTTGTCAAGTGTTCATCACTTCCATATCTCTTTCCATATGCTTCCTCCGTAAGATCAATTTAAAGGCTCAATTTATACACCCAAGAAAGTCCCTCTAACACAATTCTAAACAGCAATGGTAGCAACATCAAAGAAAAAAATGGACTCATGTTTCAAAAAAAATTTTAAAAAAAAGATTAATCAATAATATCCGATTCCATTGGTCTAGATTACCTTATGAGATATAAAGCAATTCATGAAAGATTTGAGATCATATGTGCCACCGAAATCTGTCCAGGAAAAGTCGATAAAGAAGGGTGGGTGCAAATCCACCTGAAAGTTGTTCCTAGAACAACAAAGCAAACCATAATTGAGCATGCTTTTAAGTGATAAAATCATATATAAGAGAAATATACATGTAAGAAGAGGAAGTAAACCCAAAATAGCAGAGATGGCTAAATGGAGAAGAGGATGAGAGGGAGGCCATTACAGCTCTATACCATGCCGTTATCCATGGATGAACTATAATGACCTACCCTCTCATCTTAATCCCCAGCCATGGCGCCCAAATCCAGCAGGGACAAAGCTTGAATGTTATGGTGGTAAGCCAATAGACGGCTAAGAACCCTAGGAAACATGTTGAAGGAGACAAGTTTGTGACCGTCCATGTGTACCGCCGATGCCCCCCATGGCCTATCTAGAGGTCTTTTTTTAAAGATGATTGACTTTGGTTAGGAAAAATAATAAGTGAATTAGGAATTGTTTATTTTCTAGGTGATTTAGGAATTTAGAGTTACGAGTCTTTAGACGGCGAGGATCTGATTTTCAAAGTGGGCCAAGAGGTTGGTGGCTGTGGGATGTCCGAGGGATTGTCTCATAAAGAAAGTAAAGTGGCCATCCCAACTTCTGATTAACTTGAATTCAAACAAAAGTATAATGCTTTTCTCCAAAAAATTAAAAATAAAAATATAATAGTTAAGAAAAAAAGATAAGTGTGTATATATATATATATAAAATTACTAGGGTGTTGTACAGATTGGCTGAAAATTGAAACTTTAAAAGCGCATACAGAGCCAGAGACCCATTTGTCCAATGTCTGCAAAATTGAAGACTACCCCTACAACATGCAAAATACCATCTACCCAGTTCTCGGTTGATCTCTCCACGATTGAGTTTGTGGCCAGTGGGCACACCGCCAATGGCTACCATTAATGGAATCATAACTGGCCAAACAACTATAATGCAGGGCCGTCACTTGGAAAGCATGTTGTCCCCGTTGAAATATTTTAGTTGGACGAGCACCCCATTAATTTCACTAACAATTTGATAAAATAAACAGTGACTTTATGTGTCAATGTCGGAATGAGTCTACCTGTTTAAATAAAATCCAACTTTTTCAACAAAAGGCGAGAAATTCCGATTTATTGTCAAGGGAAAAACGATTAAACAAGGCAGTCTGCAACCAGGATAAAGAAGGCGCTTAAAAAGCTCATCATGTATCTGTCAGCCAGCAACCGAAACCAAACATCCCAAAATGTACTCTTTACTGATCTTCTCAACTCCCTGACCAAGAAGACATCAACCCATGAGGCACTCCATCCAAGCAAGGTTGGAATAATAAAACTCATCCATCTACAATAAAAATAAAGCATCAAATCCAAATGCTGCCCATTGGACGGCAACAGTTCAATAGCAAATTTGTAATAAAAGAAAAAGAAAATTACTATCAGAAAGACATGTATCATGAGTATACAAATTACAACTTTATTGAACATAAAAGCCCCCAATAATTCAGATCCTCCATGAAAATCCATAAAAAGAAAGAAAAGTGCATATTCATATCCAAAATCAGCTGCTGATGGAACATCACAGGCCTAAAACAGGAAAAAAATAAAAGTTACAACATGCATCAAAAAGAAAAGCAAATGCATTTGTTTCAAATAGTAAATGAAAAATGGTTCACAAACAAACTCCAACACAAATCGTATTTTGACGCCTAAATGGCATGCAAAGAAAATTTATCACTTCATGTGATTCCTTGAATAAGATTCACATAAATCCCCTATATTAAACCTCATCTAATTTGTGAAAACCTTTGGCATACATACTTAAACAATAGAAAGATATATATGGATAAAATATATCTACAACATTGACATGCGAGTTCATAAGCATTTTCAGGTGTTCGTGTGCATATTGAAAAAAACAGAAAAATCACCTGATTTACAATTTCTAAATATCTTCCTTTTGTAAAACACCTTATATTTAATAGATGCATCATCGGAGTGGAATTGCAAACTCAGCAAAACCTTAAAAGAATGCACAAGAAAAGAAAATAATATGCACTCTAAAGAACAGGGCATAAAAGAAAGGCTCAATTATAGGCTATAGGCTTCTATACTTTTCAAAATCCAGCTATAGCTTGTATTTAAAAATGTGTAAATTGTAATCACATTCTTGATATATCACACCAACAGATTTTTTACTGGCTACAACCCTAGCATAAATTCACAATCTTCCACTGATAACAGCATCTGGAAGTCACTTACTGTTCAGCTAGATAGTCCGCGTCTCTGTTCCTGTTTCATAATTAATAAACCAAGACAGGAATCAAAAGACTGAAGCGTCTGGACGATGAAGATATTTTACATCACAGTTCATATAGCACACATACAAGATTCAACTAAAGACAATCAGATATCAACCCCCTGCTGGAGATTTATTTTCTTTTTATAAAAAATACACACGGCATCCATGTAAAACAATGTATGATGTCCAATTAAAAGTGTACACAATAAAAGGTCAACTCAAGAGGCTACAGCAAGAAAATTTTACAAGACACGACTTTTGCTACATATAAATCAGAAGTATACATCCAGCACAGGTTTCCTACAAGCGTAAAACCAAGACTTAATCTACAGGTAGGAGTTATCATATTTGCAGTTATGGTGTAGAAAGTCAAAATCCCAAGTTTATTTCACCTTGTTTGGTCATCCATCATCTAGTTTCGTCCTGGCCTACAAGAAAGCAACGACGATTGACTATTAACTAAAGACCGATAGGAAAAAACGACCGAAAAAAATAGTATCTTGCTGGTGAACTTCAAATTAAACTATTTCTGAACAGCCTTCATCACGTAGTTTGCAACTACTAAATATTAATCATCACTCATTGCAAAGAATTTCTCCTATAACATCGTTCCTCATCATCACAAACATCATTATCATTTATCCACTCCACAGTGATTGAGATTGTAGCTACAAAAACTGTTGTGCTACTTCTCTAGATCATGAGATCATGCCACCACTTGAATTATGCATATACAAATATTTCCTAATTGCCTTCATCCAAAACAACCCTCTTTGATCACTCCACCCCTCTTTTACCCGTCACAAAGTGCAGTCTGATATCTAGTCTCAAGACTCACAACTGCACAGATATCTTTTGGGCAAAAAACAAAAATTATTTGGATCATTCTTCGATATTTTATAAACATCTCAACAACCCCAAATGTGCTTATGCGGCAACAAGCAATTTTTCATATTATAATAGAAATAAGACTATCATAGGAAAAAACAAACAGATAACACAAAATTTCATGGAAAAGCAACACAACATTTTTCCAAGGCAAAAAGAATAATAATATCCTAACTACCCTTGTATTATTCATTTATTTGCAATATTAGAAGTTATGTCCTAAAAGAATTGGGAGGATAAAAACGAAAAAAATCAAAGGGAAAAGAATGCTCTGGACATTCAAGACACCAATAGCACGAAGATACATCAAATTCTATTCATCAAACAAACAAGGCAAACATGCATTTACAAGTAATCAGCCAACTGAAAGACCAGTCATGAAAATGGACGGAGGAATGCTATGATGAAGATAACAAGATGAAAAGAGAAATGACTAATACACCAAGATTCCATTTATCACTATCACATCAGCTTGTACTACTACTGACTCTAATAGACACCCAACATTAAACAACTCCTCAATGAACAAACAAGCAACGCGCTGACTGGGGATAAATTTCGTCCAGTGTGTACCAATTGTGGGGACTAGTTAACTACGTTCATTTCTCTTTGTCTGGATAGTAACAAGTGAGAGCTATACCACAACAACAACAACAACCAAAAATGAATTAAAAAAAGCAGCTACACAGAAAGAATTGGGAAAAAGGAGTGCTTAAAATACCTTCGGAGAGCCAACCATAACTCCGAGGTGATACAGATATCATGGAGGTCATCAACGAAGAAGCCGTGGCGCTGTGCAGCGGCAGAAACGAATCCACACAGGCGCTCATCTCCACCGGAGATCTGAACAAACAACGCCATACCCAACGCGCAGAATATATAGAAGAACATTGGCCAAATAAAATAGATAAATATTGATAAAAACTAAAAAAGAGGAAAAATCCTACCCAAATAGATGATTTGAAGAGAAAACCTGAAAATGCGAGGAATGGAAGAAGGCTTTTGAGAGGGAATGCGGAAGGGAGCAGAACGAGCGGCCTTCGACTGGCATGCGAATGCGGAGGCGGTGCTGCGAGCGGCAGGTGACCGGAAAACGGAGCGGCCGGCGGCGGCGAAGGCGGCCATGGCAGCGGCGGGTTTGGAGATGAGGGTTTTGGGTTTTGCCGGCGACGAAGGTAGTGGCTCTTTTGAGAGACTTTTGCGGGTTATCTAATCGGGTCGTTTATCGGGTTTGGTATCATAATTGGATCCTTTTTTATTTTCATATCCGAGAAAGGAAATAATATTATCATAGAAATGGATTTGTTATATCAAATCCTACCGCAGAATATCTTGTTGTAGTCCTGTGATTAGTGAAAGTCACCATAATTAGATGAATTTAATTAGTTGTTATAATTATTTTTTAAAATTCCACTAATTGTGGTATTTTATCATTATCCAAAGCTTTAGCTAATATATTTTTATATAGTGAGACTGAGATGACATGGCCAGGTTTGAGAAAATATGCCCTTTTAATTTTTTACGGATAAAAGATAGATGATAAATTATATTACTATCATATTTTAATCAAAACGCATTTTAATGTGACATGTGTGATTGTAAATCGGGAAGATATTTGGACAAGTTGTTTTCTCTTGCCATACATTAAAAAGTGGGGGTAGACGTCAATCGGTTGGACATTGGAACATGTCTATCCACTTAACCTTAGTTAAAAAGTTAGTCGTTCATGGTCAAATTTATTCGGTCAAGTCTGTCTCGATCGAATATAATTAAAATTCGGTCAATATAGAAATATATTTTTGTCCCATATTTATTATATTATTTAATATTTTTTCTATTATAAATATTAATTTTTCTCACATGTAACTAATATATCAATTATATAATTGTTATCTCTTTTATTTTTCTTAGTTTCTCTTGTGTCATTTAGCATAAAAATATAAATTATTTTTTTAAAAAAAATTGAATAATAAATATTATATTACAATGAAAAAATTTTAAAAATTAATATTGACGTACTTTAAATTTAATAATTATCAAGACAATTTGATAATAAATTTTAAAAATAATATTTATATCAATAATTTATTATTTTGTCGGAAGCTGGGTTGGTCATTAGGTGAATATTTAGTGGCTGCAGAGGAGAAGGGTAGAGTTGGGTTGTTTTATGAGGTACTCAGACCAAGCTTTCTTCAACAACAATCTGCAGTTTGATTTAGATCTTAGTTCTAGCTTAGGTTGTTTAATTTGCTTCAATTCAACAAAGGCTGTTTATAATCATATAAAATGAGACTATATATTTTTATTTTATTTCAATTCAATGTTTTTTTAAAGCTAATTACTATTTAGTATTTTATATTTATGTTAAGAAATTATTGCATGTAAATACATTACGGACAAAAACTTTATTATTATTATTTTTTGGTACCACGGAAGAGAATGTTGTGACCTTCGAATTATATAAAAAAGAAACGAAAAGAAGAATTGGAGAGATTTTTCATGGTAGTAGCCGCACCACTTCAAATGTTGTCAACAAGAGTCATCAGCGTTAGAACACCAGGGATTAGTGAAATTGGTAATCTTATTTGAACCCGTAAATCTAGGCTATAAATCTAAATTAACAGGTTAGTAAGATCAGTTTTTAAGTATAAATTATATTTACATAATTTTTATATAAATCACAGTCTAGCCCAAAAATATTACAAACCCGTTAATCAAATTGCACACTTCCCACCTATATAAATTCTAATTCACTAACTCGTGGGCGTAAAAAATAAAAGATATAAACATTCACACTATATTTACTACTTAAATTAAGTAACATGTGTAATCTTATTTACAATAGATTTAAAGTGAAACATTATTATACTCTCAATATACTTTAATGATATAAATTATGTAGCCCCCTTAAGGAAAGCGTAAAGTATTACTTAGCCCAGGGCATAACAAATTTTTTGCCCTAAAGCTTTATCTGGGTTGTTCGATTACAAGGATAGCTTATATTTATTGTTTTTTTAAAAAAACTTAAACCACCTGATGCCGGCGGCTGTTGTCGCACCGCGCTCCACCTTGACCCTACTGCCCCTCTGTGGATGCTCATCCTTCCTGCTCCCCCTCGACCCCGCCATCCCTCTGGTTCGCAACCAGATCTGGCAGGGGACGGCTAGGTCTAATCCACGAGAGTCGAACCTGGCCGATGGTAGCCAGATCTAGCCGGGTAGCAAAAAGAAAAATGCTTGGATCTTTGGCCGCAAGACCTGATCCAGTTGCGGCTAGATTTGGCTGATGGGCAGCTAGAAAAGGCCGGCTAGATCTAGTTGTTCGCGGCTAGCACGGCTACTCAGCGGCCGTTTTGTTTTTAAATAATAAATCTGGGGTGTGCTTATAATTGGACGGCCAAAATCAAAGCACAGGGCTGAAAAGAATTTCTGCCCGGACGCATTTCAATGCTTCTCTTAAGGAAAGGGGTTATTTTTGGTTTCATGGTAAATTAGATTAACTTAAAAGTTCCCTGGGTTGAGGTCTTTAAGGAAAAGGGTAAAATACGTAATATAAGGAGTAATACAGTTTTGCATGGGTGAAAAAGTAGATGGATGGAAAACTTGATAGACCCTTTAGTTGTCTCTAGGATTATAAATTTGACCCCTAGTAACAATCACAGCCTATTTTAAATAAATTTGTCACGGTATCTGCGTGTCAAATTTAAGTGGCACTTGGTGATAGACCTCAACCCAACATTGTCACCACTTTGACGCATAAGTTTTTGTGATACTTTATCGTCGTAATTTTCTTAAATAAGATGTAATATTTCAAATAAATTTGCAATTGTGTCTTTCCATCACATTCTGGTCACACTTAGCGATAGGCCTCACTATTGTCATGTTTCGGCATGAAAATTATGGCACAAAAAATTTTGCAACATAAATGTAAGATATTACTTTTCAAAAGACATGATAATACATAGAAACGAGCGAGCGAGAGAGCTGTGTTCAACTTGTGTTCGAACTCGGCTCGAGATCGAACGAGTGTTAAATATACATGCTCGAGCTCGACTCAAATATTTTTATGTTGTTTGAGCTCGACTCCAGCTTGAAACTGGTTCGATTATAAAGTGGAAAGTAACTCACTTAAAAAAGTCAAGCTAGCGTAGATTAAACCCACGACCTCCAAATCTTTAACTTGAATACCTATCATCTAAGCTATTTCACTATTTTGTTATTATGTTGTATATAAATAAATATAACTAGTTACAATTAAACTTATTAGTATATATATATATAAATATATATATATTTATTTATATAAAGACTATATTATTATATTATTTTATCGAGTGGAGTTCGAATCGAGCTACGAGTCGATTTCGAGTTATAACTGAGTCGAGTTGAGTCAAACACTACCTTGTTCACACACGGCTTAAAGGATTCGAGTTTGAGCTCGAGCATTTAAATGTAGAGTTTTGAGTCCAGTCAAACTATGTCAAACGCAAAATATTCACGAGTTGGCTCGCTCAATTAATGGCCTTAATTTTACAACATCGAGTTAAACATTGGTATTTTCCTAGCTATCAATTTGTCATGGTTATTTTGCTTGCAAAACCGTGACAGGCTTACACTTTTCAACTTCTCATGGTGGTTTTGCGGTATTTTAAAAATTTAAAATACGGCATTTTTGTAACCAACACTAGCTAACTTGTTGCCAAAAATAGTCCACAATTAAAATTTCCCTGTTAGAAACCCAATTTTCTACTAATAAGAGAAGTGGATTTATTATTTTGAGAAGTTTCTAGAAAAATTATTTTATAATTATGACAAGTGGCTAATGATTCTAAGGACACCACATTTTCACCACCTCCACGTGTTTAATTTATTACTAAGAAATATTATACTTTAATATTTCTTTTATTTTGTGGTTCTCACAGGTTATATTTTTTAAAAATATATAATAACAATAACTTTTACATCAAACTTAACATCACATAAATTGTTTATTAAATATCACCAGCGCCCCTAAACTAATCAAAAGTATCACTTACACTACCATTTATTCTTAAAAAGTATCACTTACATCATTTGACTTCTAATAGTGTTAATAAGACATTAGATTTTTTATAACATGTTCACTGAATCAGCTGCCTTGGTCCCATTAACCTAATAATGCTTGAGGTTCTTCTCTATTTTGTGTGTTGGGCCCTTTGGGCCCCTAACAGGGATTTTTAATAACTAAACGAGATTTGCAATAGGTGTCATAGACTTCGTTTTGTGAATAATTAAAGGATATTTATAATAAGTGTTATGAACTTTTTTAATCCAAAAGCTATTTCAAGGAATAAGACTTTTTCATTAGTCTATATATAAGTCATCAACATCATCCACAACTGATGCAGGATAAATCTAACAAACCTCATTTCACACATCGGGCGCACCAAAACTATCATCATCTAACAATTTCCCTTTCATTTAATTGAACTTACATATCATTATCTAACAAACTCTCCTGAAATAATTAAGTGGAACCCAAAGACTTCTACAATTGGTGTGAGCAAACACTGACCCAAAGTTTGCGTTTTGTAGGCCTAGCCCGCACCAATATCTACCAGCTCGTCTCCGTGTCTGTGTCCATGTCTGTGTCCACCAACTAGACTCGTCCAACTACCTAGCCAGCTAACCATGTCAGCTTGGTTCGCCCTAGAGCCCGACTCGACTCAGTTCGACTCGCCCAGTTAACTCGGTGGGCATTTTCAGCTTAACTTTCAATCATTTTTTACCACTTTCAGTAATTTGAGGCTCCCTATTTTAGTTTATATGCATATTCACATTATTTAGCATGTTTTGATATTATAAGTGTTTTTCTTTATTCATTTATTCATTCATTCATTATTGTTTATTTTTAGTAATTTATATATTTGTCGACTATGATGGATGGTTGTATGATTATTTATAATTATTGATAATGCATTTATTTGTTGATATTATTTTGTTCATGTTTATCTTATTTAATTTAATAATTGATTAATCATTATTTTGTTCATGTTCATGTAGGTTTCAAAGTTCGTGCTCATCGTAGATGTGTCGATATGTGCATTAGAACTCTTCTCAGATTTACCGCTTACTCTATCGTGAATTTGATTTTTTTATCATAAGAAGTGTTAAGTGACTATTTTATCAAACTCCACTTAATACATGCTATCTATAAATATTTTACTTCTGTGATTAATAACTTTTGAGGATGAGATCCTTCAAATTGTTTTCGAACTTAGTTCCACCTTACGTTATCTTCGAGCCTACTTATATGATTCCATTTCTATATAGGACTCCTTATATAGTTTTATCAAGTTTTTAGTGAACTAAAAGTTGGTAAATCGACTTTATATATACCGTGAGTGGGCACAAATGCAAGTCGCAGCGTACTTTGTATTAGTGAGAGGGATATTCTATTCCCAAGGAATCCTGACATTCATACGTCTTGAGCTTCCGCACACTTGGAGAGGCGTAAAGCAGAGGGTACTATTTTGTATAGCGCATGTCTAGATTTGTGGTATCAAAGGGTATTGAAGGGGACTTTATGAGACTAGTTGGCCATTGTGCTCTTTGGTAGGAGTTATATGGAGGTTTGGAGAGGGTTTAGGATATGTATTTTTCTTGAGGGTGGGATTAATTATTACCAAGGAGGCATTTGCCAAGAGTGGCGTAACACCTGTTTAGTTCGGGATGCTATTGAGTTTACAGCTTGATGACTATTCAGTAAATGCTCTTTGAGTGTTTACATGGAAATTATATATATATATATGATTTTTCTCTCTTGAAAATCAGTTTCCACTTGCCGGTTTGTACTAATTATTTTCTGGATTAATGACATTCATTGCTGATATTTTTCTTATTATATATGTATGTCTTATATTCCTGTGCATTGGATCGACTTTGGTGGAAAGATAGATAGATGCTACACATACTTGTGCTCAGCACGCCGTTGTTTCTTTTGTGTTTTATCTATGCTTGATGTATTTTAATATATATTTATTAATGTCTTCCATTCTTTAGAATGCCAAGAGAGTTATTTTTATCTAATTAACATTTGAGTCTTACAGATTAATTAATTAAGACATTACTCGACTCGATCATAAAAGTTTTGATTTGGTTCATAGGTGAACTAAAATTGGGGTGTACACCCAAGGCTGCGTGTTTCTAACGTGCAGCCGTGCTCCGACTTTCATCTCACCACAGCTGCCACCGTGGCCCTTGCCACCCCATGGCCTTAGAACCCTGTGATGTTGTCCCTGTGCCGCGAAAATGTCACCACCCTGCATATGACCATTCCCAGCCTCCCCATCGCCCCTTCGGCTGTGTGTCCGTTGCCCATGGAGCCACCTGGCCGAAACCTCATCGCGCCTCCCTTCCTCCGGGAGATTGTGAACATTTGAATAACTTATTCTGCAGTAACAAGTATAAAATTCAAAATTATTATGAGAGAAAGAAAAATAAGAATGCTATTAATGATCATAAATATGAATTTCCATAATTTATGAAGTGTCAATTATGATACCCAAGATTGTGAACATTTGAAGCCTTTATTTATTGTTTATTTGCTTTTGTTTAACTTTCATTGGCTTTTGTTTATAAATTGATACGTGCACATGCTAGTAATATTTTAAAACACAATATGTGCATATACATATGATTAAACATATAAACAATATTGCTGAGACGTGATTAATTACTTGAAACAAACACAAAGGCATTTATATCATGCATGACGAAGCTATTGAAGCTGGTAAAGATGACTCGATAGTCTAGGAGCAACGATGGCATCCAGAGGAGTTGCTTTGGGCATGGTCAGACCCAATCCTTCGCTCATGTCCACAGGTTCATCCCCCTGGGTCGCCATGTCGAAGCCGTGAAGAAGGCGAGCCAGTGTCAAATGCATAACTTGAACTGCAAATGACATTCCTGGGCACATCCTCCTACCCGCCCCAAATGGAATGAACTGGAAATTTTGCCCTCTAAAGTCCTTATCTTTGTGGGTACTTAGGAACCTCTCTGGCTTGAACTCAGGTGGGTCCTCCCACACAGTTGGGTCTCGGTGGATCTTCCACAGGTTGAACAAGACTTGTGTGCCTGCTGGAATATAAAAACCGCCAACATTGCAGTCTTCAATTGCTTCATGAGGTACCGAAAGTGGTCCAGCAGGGTAAATGCGCAATGTTTCTTTGACAATGGCTTGAAGGTATGGAAGGTTTCTAATGTCTGATTCATCCACATTTCTTTCACTCCCCACAACACCATCCACTTCTTCTTGTGCCTTCTTTAGGACATGGCGGTTGTTTAGTAGCAGCGAGAGTGTCCACGTCATTGTAACATATGTGGTATCGCTTGCACCAACAATCATATTCTGCACCATATACAATCTTATAGTCACGCAATCGTACTGCAACATGTGATATTTATTAAACACTATCATGTTAACAAATTACTTTTTATAAATATATGATTAATTAGAACCCAGATGGTAAAACAATAGCCGCCGATCAGCCATTATTTATTAGAGATTAATTTCTTTTTATTCACAAAATCTTAACAACTACCTTGTTTATCTGTCAAACTCCTCGTATAAATACTTTCTTGGCTACGACCACCATTGAAATAATTTACCATGCAAGATTTGAATCAATATGCCTAACTGTAAACATTAAGTACAAGTAATTAAGAACAAATTAATTATACATGCTTATTATAATCTCACCAGTAAAGTTGCCTTCATGGTGAGCTCAGGATCGCAATCAGTCACCGGAAAACAATCGATCATGGAAAGCATCACGTCGATGAGGTCCTGGCCTGCCGTCACACCCGTCGTCGTCCTCAGGCGGCGATGCTCCTCGATCCATCCAGTCGCTAGGGAGTCGAGCTTCCTCTCTGTCTCCTTCATGGCTCGAATATACCCACCAATGTCCAACCACTCCAAACATGGAATTGCATCCGAAGGAACCAGAACCCCCATCAAATAGAGCAAGCTCTGAACGGCCGCCTTATACTCCCCGGCCTCGTCATCCCCGTCGGCGTCCTCGCCGTAGTAACGCTTTCCGGCCACCATCATGGCCACGTTATTAAAGGCGAGATCGGCCAGCCACTGCTTGAACTCCACCTTCACCGGCCGCAGTTGGTTCTTCTCCCAGAGGTGGTGCAGCCGCCTAACGCTCAAACTCACCTCCATGGCTCTGATATGCTTCATGAGCTCGAGTTGCCGGCCGGAGAGGAGTTGGAGGGTGGCCAGCTTCCTGGCCTGGCGCCAGTAGGGGCCGTATGGGGCGAAGCCGAACATGGCGTAGTTGAAGGCAAGGAACTTGAAGGCGGCGAGGAGGGGGCGGGTGGCGAGGGCCTTGTCGTGGACGGTGAGGCACTCCTTGGCCACCTCCCAGCTGCTGACCACCACCGTCCGGCGCTGGCCGATCCAGAGAGTGAAGGCCGGGCCGTAGCTGTCGGCCATGGCGCCGAGGGTCCTGGCCAGTGTTTGCTTCCCTCCGAGAAGGTGGAGATGGCCTAACACAGGCCATCTTCCTCTTGGCTCTGGTGCTTCTTTGGATCTAGCTATCTTTTTTCGTTGTTTTTGTAAGAACCAATTTGGTAGGAACCAAAAGATCAGAAAGGAAATGGTGATCACGAGGAGTGCAAGTATTAATGGTTGAAGTAGAAGAAGATCCATGTTTTTGGGAAGAAAATGAGGTATAGATATTGTACCAGAGAGCTATATATTGGGCCTGATCATGAGGTTTATCTGGTGAAGTACGGCTTTCTTTTCCTCGAAGAATAAAAAATATCTATAATGAGCAGGGTTACTAATTGAGCAAGCTAGCTCGTGAGTATTTAGCATTCGGCTCGGCTTGACTCGCCTCGAAACTCGACATTTAAATACTCGAGCTCGAACTCGAATCTTACGAGCCGAGCTTGAGCAAGGTCGTATTCGACTCGACTCGACTCAGTTATAACTCGAACTCGACTCGATAAAAGTCAATATCAATAATATAGTCTTTATATAATATAATATATATATATATATTTATATATATATATATACACAATATAATAACAAAGAAGTGAAATAGTTGAGATGGTAAGTATTGAAGTTGATGACCTCAAGGTTGTGGGTTCAATCCATATTGATTGCATTTTTTTTAAGTGAGGATTTTTGACTTTTAATCGAGCCAGTTTCAAGCTCACGAATGCTAGGTTCGAGCTCAAAAAATTAAACAGTTTAAGTGTATTCGAGCACGAGTCAAACTCGAACACATAAAAGATATTCGAGTCGAACTTGAGCATGTATGTTCAAAACTCGTTTGATTTCGAGTCGAGTTCGAACGAGTTTTAAACTATTCGAGCCGAGTTCGAACATAAATTGAGCTTAGCTCGCTTGCTCGATTAGCACCCGTAATAATGAGGGTATTCTTTAATCTTGAATTTCCAAAACTACAAAACTTAAAGGAGAAAATTAAGTTTGGATAAGACGTAGTAAGAGGATACAGATGCCTGAGATTTTGGCCACTCATTTTTCAACCAATAATAGAACCCAACGAAATCAACCACATTGATTGCATTTTTTTTAAGTGAAGGACTTTTGATTTTTAATCGAGCCAGTTTCAAGCTCACGAATGAGCTGGGTTTGAGCTCGGAAAAATTAAACAGTTTAAGTGTATTTGAGGACGAGTCAAACTCGAACATATAAAAGATATTAGAGTCAAACTCGAGCATGTATGTTCAAAACTCGTTCGATCTCGAGTCGAGTTCGAGCCGAGTTTGAACAGAAGTTGAGCTCGACTAACTCGCTCGATTAGCACCCCTAATAATGAGGGTACAAGGACGTTCTTTAATCTTGAATTTCCCAAACTACAAAACTAGAAGGAGAAAATTAAGTTTGGATAAGACGTAATAAGAGGGTACAGATGCCTGAGATTTTGGCCACTCATTTTTCAACCAATAATAGAACCCAAGGAAATCAACCAATAATAGAGCCCAAGGAAATCAACCAATAATAGAGCCCAGTAAAGTTGGACATTTAGTCGGTCGTCGGTTAGACAAAAAATATTTATATTTTACTTATTTCTATTTAGTCAAATTCGATTAATCAAATTCGATCGCACATACTTCAAACTTTAATCGGACTCGAAAATTTGGATGTCTGCACCCATAAATGTGACTAATATTAGGCAATATTGATCAATTTGGATAGATGATTAGGCTAACACAATCCAATCACTAGGTTATCTTCCTCATTCCAACAAAATTTAGGTTCTTGATTTTGTTTTTCTTTGGCATTGGCGTAATTAAGTAGGTACCCTGCATTTTATAATTTTTATTTTCCACCGTTTGGAGCGTACATACGCGGCGTGAGTTAAAGTCTCTTTCTTTTTACAAATAAAATAAAATACACGTTGCAAAGAACATTACGTAAAGTCGGGCATACTTGCAATATGATGAAGGGTATCCAATAATATTTATTATTAAAATATTTTATTTATTTATATTTTTTAAAGATTTATATGTAATTTTCATATTTTATTTTTTGAGTATTTTGAAAATATTTTTATTTGTTGCCTACAAGTAGTAGGCTAATTTTCTTGTACGTTAATGAATTTTTTTAATGATGATTCGATTGCATGCAGGCCTTTATCTATTTAGATTTGTTTTTTTTACTTCAAATTTTTAATTTTTGAGAATATTCGTAATTTAGATCATCTTCTTTTGCATCATTTGGTGGAAATGCTTTTATTGCATCATTTGGTAGAAATACGTTTGTTGGTTTCTATATCGAACATCAATAATTGTTTTCTTCATTCCCACCAGGTTCATTATTTTTATTCCTAATTTGTTACATATTCAATTTTCTTAATCATGGCTCCTGCAAGTTTTCTTCATCTGAAAATTTTTTTTGTTTGAATACCTAATTTTTCCAATTAGGAGAAGAGTGCACACCAAGGGAGGAGAACAACGGCCGATCATTTGTTCGTTTTGATTAAAACTAAATAAAATTAATTATCAAATTAACTGAATTGAGGTAGTTTGGTTAATCAATTAAAAACCAAACTACAATTGCTAACTAAATCAACTAAATCAGACTAATTCGGTTTAGTTTAGTTTTAACCGAATTCCAACCCAACTAACCAAAATGATAAATGGTTCTTTATATCATTAAGTATTCATTCTTAACTATCTTTATAATTTTTCTTAAGTTTTATTTAACAAATAAATAATTGACATCACACATTTAGAGGCTAACTTAGATTTATCACGAAAATTTATATAAATAATATTTTAATTTAGGATATTGTATAATAGGTTCATAATATATACTATATTAAACTTCCATCTTTTGCACATACATAAATAGGCTTTTTAATTACTTAAACCAAAATAATAGTTTTATAAATCTTTGTTTTATATCATGATGAATTAAAATACATAAAGGCACATGTACAACAAAGAAAAAATAGTGAAGGAACTAATACAAATAAATCTCTTTCCGTTTATTAATTTATTTGGTTTAATTGGTTTTGACCAAAAATCCACCAAAGAGACCGAACTAAGTTTGTTGATTTTTGATTTTAACTAAACTATAACCAAACAGAACAAGCACGTAACTAAACTACCGAAATGAATTTGGTTTTGACTGAATTTGGTTTTGTCGGCTTGGTTAGTTAACCAAACCATGCTCACCCCTATTTGGAACCCTCAACCCAAAGTTTGGATCATCAGGCTTGTTCGCTCATTGATTACCACTTCGCAAGTCCAGTAATGCAACATGTAGGTCTTGGTTTGGAAGAGATTTAGGCCAGACACATTAAAAGTTATTTTGGTTTGGCCTCACAACCACAGCCAGGCTAGAAATTCTCTTTTTTAACTTTAATCTTCCCACAAGGATGATAAGTTGGAATTTGGAAGCCACTGTCACCCACTCGGCCATGCGAAGATGCATGTGATACGACTTGCAGCCCTAGGCTAGTTAAAATACCCAGAATTACAACAAAGCAATAACTTGGTAATTAGGGCCGGCCGAATAATACTCAAGGTAGACACGTTTAATGCCCAAATCTACAAAAATGCACCAGGACCGACTTAGTGCCAACCCGATCCAACCAAACTTGCACACTACCTGAGACAAACAAAAAGTAAAATCACTCGTAAAGACACCGGACCGACGGACCAGGTTTTACACTTCCTCTAACAACTCACCAAAATTCATCAAAAAAACTAAATCTTTCTTCTGCCCACACTTCAAAGTAGCATCATGGATCAGCTCGACAGAAAAACAAAACAGAGGAATCAACAAAAATTAGAATTTGGAATGATGGAGTTTTTATTTTTTGTTTTTTTTAAAATAAAAGAATTAGAATGATGGATTACAATGGAGTTTATTAGAAGAAAAATGGATGAAACAGACTACGTGGAAAGGGACAAGATGAAAAATTAAGTCAGTTGATGATTGTGAACCGGAAAATATTTTTAACGTGTAAACCAAAATTTATCCAAAGTTGCATTCACTGTAGTTGAATGCCTAGTAATTACCTGGCACCTAGACTCGTCAACCCAAACTTCCTCTTGCGCCAGATTCGCAGGTGGCCACCCATCTGACACGGGCACCTACCATGCTACGTGGGACCGCCATGGCTCCTCCTCCTAACCTGTTTCACATGCATGGCATTGTGTGCCGGCCAAATGTGTCGCCCAAATGTCAACCTCACATGACATGTGATGTTATGCCTCATCAGTACTGGTGTGGCAGTCCATTTAATTGTCCCACGAACCTTTTACCTTGTTCAAAGAGCGGAAGGTAAACGTTAAAATTCAAACGGGAAAAAGCCCAAATATTTAAGGTTGTTAATTATGTGAACAAGAAAGTAAAAGAGGCATTTCACAATATCATACACACTTAAGCAAAATAGTGTTGTTGAAAAAATAACCAAAATTTTGCTGGAAAAGATAAGATGTATGAGATTGAATGTAAGGTTGTCTAAAATATTCTAGGTTGAAGGCATGGTACTTCATTAACAAGTCACCTTATGTTGCACTAGAAGGAAAAGCTCGGGAGGAAATATGGACAGTTAAATCACTTACTATTTTGATTTGAAAGTCTTTAGTTATCCATGTTTTGTGCATGTACATAATACATAATGGTCTAAACTGAAATCTAAGTTAAAAGAGTATGTATTTTTTAGGTTCAAGAAAGACATAAAGGGCTTCAAGATACAAGATGCAACATCATAGAATGTTATAAATAGCAGAGATGTTATCTTTGATGAGGAGCGTATGTTAAAATTGAGTTGGTTGGATGTGTTTCCTGTGGATGGTAAGGTTGACAAGGATAGGAACATTGTTTTGGAGGAGCTAAATGTGGGGAATGCTTTTAGAAAATTATCGGTTGAGGTAGAGCTTGCTGAACCATCTCAGGAAGAAGCATAATCTAATGGTCCTCAAAATGAAAAATATTTGCAGGCCTATTTCTTGGCTAGGACCGGGAGAGGAGGGAGATACATCCTCCAATCTGATTCGGATGTCATCATTTTTGCTTTGGTGGTAAGGAGTGGTGATCCAACTTCCTATAAGGAGGTCATGCATGACAAGGATGGAGCCGGTGGGTGACAGCGATGATGGAAGTACTTGATTCTCTTCATAAAATGAAACTTGGGATTTGAAGGAGCAGATTTTCATGCAACAACCTGAGAGCTTCAAGGAATATGGCAAGGAGCATATAGTATACAAATTAAAGAAATCACTGTATGATTTGAAATAGTCTCCTCGCCAGTAGTATAAAAGGTCTAACACTTTTATGATTTAGGTTAGGTATACTCGGTCTAGTATAATAGGTGTGTTTATTTCAAAATACTTAGTGATATATCATATATTTATTTGTTGTTATATGTTGATAATATGTTGATTGCTAATAAGAGTTTGGTTGAAGTGAATAAACTCAAGTCTCAATTGTTAATGGAGTTTGACATGAAATATCTATGTGAGGCTTAAAACGTTTTGGGCATAGAGATCAGACGAGACAAAAAGGCCAAATAATTGTAATAAAGTATGTGGAGAAAGTTTTGCAAAGGTTTGACATGGATAACATTAAGACAGTGTTAGTTCCTCTTGCTCAACACTGCACACTTTTGGCAGCTGTGTTTCCTACAACAAATAATAGTATGGTAAAAATATTAAAATTTTCTTATGCACAAGTTATTTGGTGTTTGATGTATTCCATGGTTTGTACAGGGCTGAATATCGCTCATATTGTAAGTGCACTTAGTAAGTACATGGCTAATTCCGGGAAGGAGCATTACAATACTATGAAATAGGTTATGTGGTATTTGAGAAGTAATACTAATTATGGAGTGCTTTATACTTATGAGGACAACAACTTGATTAGCTTTGTGGACTCAGATTATGACGGGATTTAGATATAAGGAGGTCGACAACAAATTATATATTCATTTTGGGTGGAGGTGTTATTTTCTAGAGGTTGATGTTTCAACCAATGGTTACTTTGTCTATGATAGAGGTAGAGTATATGTCTATGGTGAAGTGTACCAAATAAGTCGTATGGTTAATTGATTTAGTGAATGAGTCGGGGGTCTCTCAAAATCAAGTGGAGTTGCATTGTGATCATCAGAGTATTATTCATTTGACTGAGAATTAGGTGTTTCATGTAAAGACTAAAGACATTGATGTAAGGTATCATAAACTCAGGGAAATAATTAATGATGGTTTAGTTAGCTTAGCAAATATTCATACCGAGGATAATGCGGTTGATATATTTACTAAGTCGATGACTTCAAAGAAGTTTAGGCATTGCCGAACTTCTTTGGAGTGTCCCACTAATACAAGGAGTACAATCCATGAGGGTTTGTGGTCGCGCCAATAAAGTGCGGGGTCGTGCTGGTTTTGGTACGAGGTTGATTTCCATAATGGTTCAAGAATATAGAGTATATTATCTCACCAACGTGGGAATTATTAGAACCGGATGTGAAAGGAAGAGGAAGAAGTGAGGAAGTCTAGGCATGAATGCTTGAGCTTTTGGGAACTGAAACGCTTAAGCATTTACGTCGGTGTGACAAGAAAAACCGCTTAAACATGAAGTGAACGCTCGAGCCCTCCTAATTAGGGTTGCTAATTGAGCTAGCTACCTCGTGAGCATTTAGGGTTCAGCTCAGCTTGACTCGACTTGAACTCGAATTTTACGAGCCGAACTTGAGTAGGGTTGTGTTCGATTCGACTCGAAGGTGGTAACACTCTTCAATCTGGACGAGACGGTGATCTTCAACTCCGGCAATGAAACTCCGATATGGTCTATAAGGTGGCGAGCGGCAACCCTGGTGGCAGAGCTCTTAGACTCCTTGGCTCCGCGAGGCTAAGGCAAGGCAAGGCTATGGCAGAGAAGGATGGCTCCAAGCGGAGGTCTTCCTGGGTCTTCACAGCAGCACTTCTTCTTGGCAACAGCTTCCCTCCTTGGCCAAGAAATAAGATGATGAGCAGTGGCGTTCCGGCAAGGGGTTCGCGGCTGCAAGGCACCAAGGCTGGAGAAGAACAACGGCGAAACTCACGAGACCCCGACTCCGGCAAGGCAGGGACGACAACTCCTTGGCAGCGCTCCACGGTGAGGGCTTCCAATCCGGCAGCGCTGTTTCACGGCATGGCGCTGCAGCGACGATCCTCCTAGCGGCAAGGTAGTAGCAGCAAGCGGCAGGGCTTTGGTGAGAGGCAGCGCTCCACGGTTCTCCAAAGCACCGACAGGCTTCAGCAAGCTTCTAACTTTGGGACGGTGCAGCGCTCCAACTCGGGAATATATAAGGCATGGTGGCGAGTTGGTCCGTGAGTGGTCTAGGAGGAGCACTTCGATATATATATATATATATATATATTACTTGAGTTAAATTTTGTTACTTAATAATATATATATAATTTATAATTTATACATATTTTTAATTTAATATTTATACATAATTTATAATTTCTATTTATTTATTTATTCATTGGAAAACTTAGAGTATACTTGTATTTAAATTAAAAATAAAACGATAAATTACATTTAATTATTAAAATTTTACTAAATTAATATTTTTACTTAATTATGCCTTCTGAATTAAGATTATTACTTATTTTCAATATAAAATTAAATCATTATTACTTATTTTTGAAAAATACATATTATGATGATTGAAAAATCTGGATTTTTTTTCTACCACATCAATTTTGGCTACAAACTAGTACCGTCAGAAGCGATTTTCTAAAAATTGTTAAAATGACACTAATAATTGGTTTTGTTCATGGTCGCACCACATGAGGGATTTTGGATTGAGCTTCTTCTTCATTCTCTGTCAACATATATGCATGAGAGGGGCTTCTCCTCACAAGGTATGAGATCATTCAATTAGAGTTTGTTTTCTGGTTGGAAGGTATGTATATTCTCAACTAGAGTTTGTTATCTAGTTGGAAATTATGGTCATTCCCAATTGAATGTGCTTTCTTGTTGGAGATTATTAATTTCCTTTGATGATTGAAGTTTCAGATGATGAAGATGATAATCCCCTGTTTGCCCAATGTGTGAGAGAGAGAAGGAGAGTGTTTTTTATTTATTGTATTCGAGTATTGATTGGTGACAATCTTCTAATATACCATGATTTTGTTGTGTACTCTTTATGAAGATGAGGGTACCCATTATTTGAGTGTAGTGGATGATTTATAGTTTATCCTCTTATTTTGAGTTTTCAAGTGCCCGTTTACCTACAATCGTTTCTGCCCAGCACAAGCCTGTTTTCTTGTTTGTCAGCTCATGCTCATGTCGACCCATCTGTGTCAATGTCCACCAAGGGCAGCCCAGCTAGTTGACTCGACTCAGTCGAGATAACTCAACTTGGTCCAACTCATCCAGTTGACTTTTAGCTCGTTTTTGTCCATTTTTTTTATCGTTCTTGGTAATTCTAAGATTGAGGTAATTTAATTTCATCCCATGTGATTGTCTTAGGAATTGTAATATTGGCTTTAGAGACATCTATATGTTGTTTTACCATTATGAGATTTTATTCTTGAATTAGAACTTATATTTGTCATAGCTTTTAAACATATTCTATATATATAACGCATAAATTCATGGAACCTAGAAACATATCATATCCTTGAGTCTGTATATTTAGGGCTAATGCTTTATTAATAATTTGGATAGCAATTAAAATAAATTGGTCCAGTGCTTAAAGTAGATTCAATTACTCCTAATAAGGAATCATTGAATTTATTATGGTGTTTATCTCTTAAACATACTAATAAAGATGGATTAAGCCATCTCTACTTAGTGGTTTAACTGCTACTTGTATTGATCCAAAATGTATATATTTATATTCAACTTTTAATTTATTTATTAATTTATTTTTTAATAAATTTATAGTTTCGGTATGGTTTCCTATACTAACACTCTGTTCAAAAGTTTTTATTATATAAGATTGCTTAAATTCGATAAAACCTTTATTATAAATATTAGTTGGATTAATCTTAGGAATTGTCCACTTATTTAAGTTTTTCTCTATATTTTTATAGACTATTTGTTCAGTGTTTTTAGGATTTGACAAATTCTGTGATTTCTTGACTAAGCTTGTTAAAAAGCCATAATAAACTAAGAGTTTCTTAAATAGGAATTTCCTAGGAGATGCCAACCAATCCAAACTGCCTATGCGCCTTCCTTGACTGTTGAGGACTTATGATGATTTGGATTCCGTCACCTACTTAAGTAATCTTAACTTACTTTGGCTCTCATACCAAGTTAATATTGCTCTTAAGATTTCGCCCCGATCTTAATCAACTAAACAGAATGACACAGTACTAGTAACACAAATATAGATTGACTAACAGTAACACAAATATAAAATAGACTGACATAGTAACAATAACACATATATAATAACACAGAGATAAATTAAAGAAAATAGACAGTTCTATCATAAAAAACTCAAAATTAGAACATATATAAAAATAGTAATAGAACAATATTATATTTAAGACATTATTAAAGACATATGGTTCAAGAAGAACAAATATGGTTCTAAAAGAACATATATAGTTCCCAAGGAACAAGTTCAAACAAACTTATTTGTATTGATTCAACCTTTGAAATTTACAAACGGGTTTGTTCTGTTCAACAAACTTTCACACTCAAACACTCTTCACACTCAAACTATAAACTCTCAAAGTACAAACATCTTTTTACAAAGAGGAGTAAAAGAAATTTAGAAGAGAAAGAAAAGGAAGACTGAAAGAGAGAAAGTTGTCGAGAAGGGAAAAGACAGTAAGAAAGAGTGAGCTCAAGTGCTTTCACCATGATCTTCAAGTGAAGCCCAAGACTTCTATTTATAGATGGAGAATGAAGACCGATAGAACAAGTTTCAAATAACCGGATGACTTGCTGACGTCATCAGAAAAGGTTGACCTAGCAAGTAAATCATACGTGGCATGCTAACCTGTAGATTTTATGTTGAAGTGTCTTTGCTAACTTGGTAGATAAGATTATGACGTCATGATGACTCATTTCTGATGCTGAAAATGATGACATTAGTGTTGACTCGTATCAGAAGATGGAGCCTTAGAAAGAGCAGTATACATAGTAGATATCTTTGGGGAAGATATTTGTATTGATGAGCATGTTGGCTGTGCAGGAGAAGTTTCTGATGTGGTAGACAACGCCTCTGTTCGAGGAGTAGAGAATGTAGTTGGAGAATAGTCTCGATAAGAACATTGCTTCACCAAATGTCCAGATTCACCGCAATAGTAGCATTTTCTTGAAATTTGTGGTGACCTTTGAGAAAAACTGTAGTAATCAGGAATATGACCTTTTTGTCCACAAAGAGAACAAATATAATCTTATGAGGTTATCACTGGTTGTCCATATCCACTAAGGAGAGGGGATGATGGAGTTGCTACAATAGTTGTTAAAACCTCATCAATATCTTTTTGGCTCATTCTAATAGGAGATTTAGGTACTTCAACCTTTGGAGTAACAGGAAGTTAAGCTCCAGAACAGAAATCCAAAGTATAAGCCAGCTGAATAATATCATTTTGAGCCATTTGAGGATTATTATACTTTACCTATAAATACTGCAAATATGCATTAGGAGGCAATGCTACTGGGTACACTGCTAACACACTGTGAAGTGGTTGAGAAGCAGATTCAACATGAGAGGCTAAATTTGGAGTTTTATATTTAGAAGAAATAGACACAGACTCACAGAAAATAGCTTTTTCTTTTTCTTGAAACACTGAGGTAACCTATATAGAAAAATGGGAAAAGCGAACCTATCCCACTATCTGTTCGAATAATTTTAATATCATGCAAGTATACACGATCGAAACAAGTAATATAATGATAAATTCGAGTATTGTTCCACAAAGAGATGAATTTCCTTAAATTAATTAAAGAAAATAAAATTAAGAGCAAAACAAAAATAATTGACTTAACTAAATCTAAATAATAACTTTAAATAAAAGAAGAAGTTAAAATGATAAAACTCGTTCTAGAGTCGAATTTCCCTTAACATCAATTTAATCTACATCAAATCTTCCTCTTATCTTTTATTCCTCGGATTGTCGATTTAGGATAATTATATAACATGGTGGCTCCCGCTCCTTCATGTAATACCCCAATCTGGTTTACTCTCAACCCAGACCAAAACTGTTACAAAGGATCGAACTACTCGTAAACCGATTAAGTTGGCTGACCCAAAACCTAAACGGCTACGACATAACCCTCTCCACATCTCAAGATGGAGCACGCCGCTAATGCGCAAACAATATATGAATGGGATGCAAAACCCTAACAAGATACTACGTGAATGTCATGATAATCACGGCACACCAAAATAATTAAAACAACAATAAAATTCATAAAATCTAGAATAAAACGGACAGAGCCTCCCCTAAAAGTGCAATAAGGGGATGACCTGTTAAAATATGGCACAATATAGTATATATATAAAACAATAATTTATATCGTAATAAACTTCAAATCATCCACACATACTGTAATTGGGTCTAGCCCACCTACAATCTCATACTTAGCTCATTTGATTCCTTTTCATTTCAGCATAGCACATCATTAGAGCCTTTCTCAAAATATTTCCACGCATTTCCAAAACATGGCATACAAGCCTCACAAACACATGCATAAATACTAATATGTAAATCTACTACAAAAGCCAATCACATCACATTTTACGCAAAAGTTGGCGCGGCACTAGGTATGTGTGTGCAATGCAAGCGCTACTCCTTCGTCGAGGCCGGCATACACCAATCATCATCCTCACCTACATATAGTAGAAAAATGTCAGCAACGGGTGTCACTGGTCCGAAAATAACTAATATCAAACTGGAACATGAGAGCAAAGTCTCATGGAAAGCAAACCATCATATATATCTTCCTCAAGAACTCTCATAAGGGCAACTACAAAGGAGCCGTTGAGCAGCTGACTCAACAACATCCCAATCTATCTGGTACTGTGCTGCTCACGACACTTCTTTTTCAGTACTTCACGTAAAACTTTTATCCTAAGCCCTCTCCGAACCTCCATATTACTCCTGGCTTTGAGCACGTAGACCAAGCACTCTCAGGCAGTCGCCTTTAGTACCCTTTGAACCACAAGTCCGGATATGCGCTGTATTAAACAGTACCCGTAAACGTCCACGTCCTCCGGGGGTGAGGAATTCAAACGCGGAGTTGTCAGGATCCCTCGGGAATGGAACAGTCCGCTGACACTAATCCAGAGCCCGCTTTGACTGGCACGGCATTCGCTCATGGTATGTGCAGTCGACTCATCTTCGCTTGTCTCACTGAAAACTCGATAAAACTATTTATAGGGCTGGGTCGGGATTTATTATAATAGGCCCGAAGGCAACTTGAGGTGGATCTTATTTTCGAAAACAAACTCGAGGGATCTCATCCTCGAGGGTTATTAATTCCGAAAAACATCGACCAGGTGACCCGTGTTAGGTGGGGTCCAATAAATCATCCACCTGACACGTCCTACAATCAATAAATCAAATCACCGATAGAATAAAGTGATAAAACCTGAGAAGCGTGTCCTAACGGACCTGTCAGAAGCTCCAAGTGCAGTTTCGTGCCTAGACGGTGAGCTCCTGCAACGAACCTACATGAACATAACTATTTACTAACGCCCATACATATATGATGCACGCTTATATAACTAATATATCCACATGCATACAATTATCTAATCAACCATGACAATCATCTCAACAATTACCCTACATCTCTAATTGTCAAGCAAGTTAATAATTTTATCATTTCATATGTGACTTATTACCTAGCACTTTTAATTCTAATTTCAAAGCATACCTATTCTAATTAGGTGACAATGGTTTAATCAATTTAATCTGTTTAACTTAATGCTAGCATGCAAAACCTAATTCATACAAATTCATAAATTAACTAGTTAACAAGCATTTAATTAATTATTCAATGGTTTACTAACAATTTCATTAGTAAGCATTCACATTATACAACACAATTTACTCTAATCATTACATGTTTATCATAATTACGATTAATTAAACAAAAATCATGAAGTTAATAAAATTAATTCTAATATGCTACTATGACCACAACATGTATGTGATAATTCTAAAAAAGGGGAAGAACCACCTCGCGATCGGCGCTGAAATCGGTGCCGACGGACGAAGGTGGTGAAGGCGAGTTAGCGGTTTTCCAGGGCCTGTGCCGGCGGTTTTCTGGCAGCTCCGGTGGTTTTCTGGTGATTGCTCCGGCGAGGCAATCGGAGGTAGGGGTTAGCATCGTCGCGGTGAGCTGAACCCAATGGTGGTGACGACGAGGGCAGCCGCGGCGGCGATGGCCACCAACGGAGGCGTCGAGTGCGGTCGGGGCGGTCGACCGCTCCGATCAGAGCCACGGCCGACCTCGACGGCGGCGCTAAGCAGGGGGAAAGGTAGGGGAGGTCGATGGGAGAAGCTCCGACGTAATGGAGGCGGTGGTCTGGCGCAGACGGCGGCGGAATGCGTCGGGATCGGTGAGAAATCGAGGGCAATTTCCGGCGTTGCGACGACCGGACGGTGGCCGGGCGTGGTCGAGGCGGCAAGGCGACGACACAACCGGGCTGGGCGGCGTCGATCGGCGGCGAGGTGGTGTCGACGGCGGTGGTAAAATCTCAGGGCGGCGGTGGTGAAGAAAAGTGTCGGGGTTTGGGGAGGAAGATGAGGAGTGTAGGGCGATGGCAAAGTTGTAAATAAGACGCTATCATCGATACTTGGGTATAAATAAACCCTCATAGCACGTGCGCACGGTCAGCCTCGGCCTCGCACACGTGTTCTGAATGCTGAACCGACTCAAACTACGGTCAAACCAACCGGCTAACGACTATAAAACCTTGACTCAAGTCGCGGGTTTTACACTTCATGTCTCTATTATTTTGCCTCAATTTCTACCACCCGGTGATAATTGATTAATCAACAAAATAATGTATTAAAATTTGCCTTACAATCGCATAAGGTGCTGTGTATCTCCCAATTACAACGACAAATAAGTCAAAAGACTCGTCGTATGATGAATTATCAATGACTAATCTAATTAATTTCTCCCAAAATCTAATTAAACCTCATGATTTAAGATATAGGCGATCAATCTATTCTTAGCATTTAGAACATGATAATTCAAACAATCTGATTGAATAAAAAGTAAGAGGTTGAAATGAATTTAATTAAATTATGTTAAGTTCCATTCTTCTCGAGAACGGAATAAAAGACTACTCCATAATAAAAATAGAAAACAATATAAAAAAGAAAATAGTTTTCATTATGAAAGAAAAAAATTACAAAACTAAAACTATTTCTTCTACTAAACTCCTAAACCAAGAGTTGAGATGTGACAACAACAAATGACCACCCCTTTATATAGAAGTGGAGATATAAGAATTCGAAGAAGACATTAACAAATCGACGTAGTATAATTAATTATGATGTCCCTTTCAAGTTTCCAACACCTCAACTCCATTGAACACCATAACTTGTAGCCGTTGGGTGGGGCCAAGTGTCATGACCAATAAATTCCAAAGCTTAATTTATTCATTTTTTTTGCATTAAAATACTAAAATTAAGTATATCTAATAAAATATTAATTAATACAAAAAAATAAAGTAAAATATCACTTAATTAATAATGTTTATATCCGTGAAGTACAAAATCATATTAAAAATATTGGTAAATATTATATATTTTAAACGCTTAACACCATCTAATATAAATTTTATGGGCTAATGAAGAAAGATAACTGCCCATGATTTCGTCATAGTGAAAACAAAAATTCCGGGATACAATCCAAGGAATTTGATAGTAAATAATAAATTGGGAAAAACAGAACCTAACTCTGGATTAATATGTTCTTCGAATGACTGAAACTGCTGTTGAATAAAGGGAGGAAGATAATGTACTTCTGTTCCAGCATCTCTTACTGGGATAAAAGTTAAATATAAACATGTATCATTTATGCATACAATTGCATAAGGTAATTTATACTAAATTTTAATTTTTGGTCATTTGCAGTAGATAAAACTTGTTTTGTTTTCTTATAAAATCTAGTAGGAATTAATCCTTCACGGATTATATTTCTATTAGCTCTAGTATCAACCAAAGCTAATGTTTCTAATGTAAATTTTTTACCAAGAATTATTTTTATTTTTAAAATATACTTTCTACAAATAGTTTGTTCTATAACATTTAAATATTCTTGAGGTTCTAGAGGTTGAGAAGTTTCACCTATTTTAAATTCTAAATCCTCAAAGATTTTTAAGTCTTCACTTTCATTATCAGATTCATTATTTTTATTTCCATTTACTAATTCTAATATTTAGATACGTTTTCTTAATTGTATTACTTCTGATTTTAATGTATTAATTTCTTGACGAAGATCTTGTAATGTAACATGTTTTTCCTTTTTCATTCTATCAAAGACTTCGGTCATAGAATATAAAGGATGAACTATAGCTTCCATTTTTTGTTTTAACTTATTTTCTCTAGTAGAAGCTATAACCTTTTCTATTAATTGTCTTTTTTGTTCTTTATCCTGAATATTATCTATTAGATCTAATAACAATGATTCTTGAGCATTTATCATATTAATACTTACATTATTTAATGCTTTATAAGTATCATAAATATCATTACATTCACAATCTCATGATGTATCGGAATCTCTAGTTGAATAGTATGATTCATCTATTTCTAAAGCTTTATATTCAGATGTATCACTTAATTCTTCTAATAAAGAATATAAGCTTTCTTTTTGTTCATGTGGAATATTTAATTCTTTTATTTTCTTTCTTAATTTACATTGATTTCTTGTATGTCCCGACTGACCACAGTCCCAACATACAACTGGTTTAGTTTTACTTCTAACTCTTTTTGCAAATAAAGGAGGTAGCTCAGCTATAAATCTTTCTTTCCAAAATTCGGAATTAGATTCATCTCTTTGGAATTATAAGGCTAAAAAAGTATCATGACACCATCAATAATGTGTTAAATGATGGACATTTTTAACTCATTATTAATTCCTGAGTTCTTTCTTTTAATATATTCGGGCCCGCTCGCTTGTCCGCCTGCTTGCGGGTCTTCGTGAGGGGTAATTATGGGCCGATGGATCGAAATCCAGTGGCCCACAATAGCTGCGCTGCATGCGCCGCAAAAAACTTGCAATGCATGCTAGTAAGACTCTCTCTCTCTCTCTCTCTCTCTCTCTCTCTCTTTACCCTTTCCCCCCCTCCCGCCATTCATGCTGCCCCTTCAGCACAGAATTAATATTACGAAATTTTTTTAAAATAAAATAATTTCATAATAAAAGCTTACTCGATCCAGACTAGAGTTAATATTATGAAAAAAATTTTTAATAAAATAATTTCATAATAAAAACTTTATTCGATCCCGACTCAAATTAATATTACAAAATAAATTTTAATAAAATATAAAATAATTTCGTAATAAAAACTTTATTCAATCCTGACTCGAGTTTAAATAATTTATTAAGGAATTATTTTATTTTTTAAAAATTTATTTTGTAATAAAAATTTATTCTGTAATAAATTATTTTGTAATAAAAACTTGACTCGAGTCGGGACTGAGTAAAATTTTTTTAATGAATTATTTTATTTTCTTTTACATTTATATTGTATTAAAAACTTAACTCGGTCCCGCACAAGATCAAGTCTAGTTTTTATCATAAAATTATTTTATATTTTTTTAAATTTATTTCATAGTATTGACTCGACTCGAATTGACTTGGGGGGGGGGTGGTGGCACCGTGGCTGCTGGCGAGGGTGATGGGGGATGGCAGCTGCAGGAGGGCCAAGGGGGGACTTGGCTGGGGTTGGGACGGGGTTGGGACCAGGGCGGCTTGAACGGTGGGAGGGGGCAGGAATGGGTAAAAAAAGAAGAAGAGTGTGGGCCGTTGGATTACAAACAAGGCAGCGCATAGGAGCAATACTATATACAGAGAGAAGCACTGGGGTTCGCCCTGCGCAGAAATAATTTTTTTGCCCTGAGCTTTGATTTGGGCCGTTCGATTACAAGGACGACCCAAATCTATTGTTTTAAAAAACTGTCGTCGCCATCCACATTCAGCCACAGGCTGCTTTGTCTGGCCGCCCACCGGCCAAATCCGATAGTGGGGTAGGCAAACATGACCGGCCACGTCTAACCAGGTCCGTCCACCTCAGGTTGGATTTGGCCTTCCTAGAGGATGGCCAGGTCTAGCCCGTAGTGGCTGGACCTAGCTAGCTACAGCCAGATCCGGCCGTTTAGCAAAAAAAAAATGACAAAATTTCTGTGGCCGCCACCTTGCCGCAGATGCCCCTCCTCCCTGCTCCCCCTTAACCCAGCCATCCCGCCGCTCTACAGCCAGCCGCTGCGGGGCAGGGGTGTCCTTAGCAGGGGAGCAGGGAAGAGGGGTATTCGCGGCAGGGCGATGGGCTTAAGGTGGAGCACGGAGGCCATGGCGGGACGGTGAGGTTTTGGTGAAGTGTTGTGGGAGGCTTAGTTTTTTTTTTTTTGAAAACAATAGATCTTGAGCCATCCTTGTGATCAATCAATCCAGATCAAAGTCGAGGAATTCTTTACCCACATACTAGTGCACCGCCTCACTCATGAGCCGAAGTTTTGTCGAACTATTTTTTTGTTCGCTTATCATTCACGAAAAGAAAAGTGAAGCTCAAAGCAAATTTTTGGCGTTATTTTTTCACTGGCTAAATTACTAGCTATTTATAAATGAATATTTATGGTCAAAGTTGGTTATTATAAAATCAACCACGCAAGGAGAACTTAAAAGAAAAAGATAAAAATTTTACTAAAAATAAATGACAAAATCATAAATATATAAAATAAACATTTACTGCTTAAAATTTAAGTTGATTAAACTAAATGGAAAACTAGCGTAAGAGAAAAATTTTCAAAAATAAACTTAAGCATATAAATGAGATAGAGGAGACAACAGAAGATAAAAATTGCATTGAAAGGCTGAAAGATGATGGCACTATTAGCTTGCCCAGCCTGACGACGATCCTACATGGGGATATAATGGAGACAAAATCCATTATAATTACAGATCGGATATTCTAAAATAATTTTGAACAAAACTGCCCCTGCTATTCACAAATGTGAAAAAAACACCTTGCAAAAATGTTCCTTGGGCCTCACTGTTCTTTTATAAAAATTTCTTATTCTAAATTATATTTTATTTACCACAAACCTTGTTCCTTGGGCTTCTTACCATAGGTATAGGTTTGTTTCAACTTATTTTTTAGTCTTCATTGATCTGAGCAAGTACATGAGATGATAAGCATTCTAACCCACTAAATGTCCAAGAACCAAAAAAACAAAAAATAAAAAAGCTTCAACTCACTCTTTTTTACCTCGAGTACACCGTGGCCATTGCATGAATTGGTGTGTCATATACTTAAATGTGATTGGGTGGTTTATAGTCATAATAGCTTGGGAAGATAAAAAGTCATGACGATTAAAAAAAACGATTTTTTGGCAGCTCCAATGTTGGCTAGTGGCTACAAATTACCACCGACATAAGATTAGAAACGACACTAAATGGTTTTGGCCATGGTCACACCAAAACCTTCGGTCATATGCTTATAATTTTGTTTCTTTTTCAATATGAACCGTACATTTTTTCGGAAAATTGCTTAGTTTAAGCTTTCTATAATCACATATTTTTTTAAACAAAACAAGATTAAGTGTTTACCATATTAGTTAATGTACAAAAGCCATACGAATACTAAATATAACGAAGATCCATCCATTCAGGTCAAACAACCTTTCAAACAAACATATATGCTGATATAACAATATTTTATATGATTTTTACCGTTAACTTACACCTGTTAGTTTAGGTTTAGGATTAATTGGGAGTGAATAAATATATATTAGAGATATTCGGCTATTACGTTTTTAGGGTTGATTACTAGCTATTTGAGTAAATTTCATGGTGATTAATTGCAGGTCTGTGGTGCTTTGGGTATGGATTAATGGAAAAAATCAAGTTTTTGGTCAAAAATCTATAATCTGTCAATGTTTGTCTACTTGGCTCATTTTCGTCATTTATTAGCATCCGAACTTGAAGTTGTCACTTTGATGAGAGAGAGAGTCGTGGCAATTAAATTTAAAACATGTCAAAATCCAACAAATAAAGTCAATATGTATGCCATTAAAGACAAAGCAATAATGTTAACCACTAGATTTGGAATGAAGCATCTAGATTGATTTGATAATCAGGCTTTGTTTGAGACAAACTTTTACTTCTTGTATCTAAAGAGACGACTTCACATACAGAAAGAGGGAGGACGGCTTGGAGAGGCAGCTTGCTTGGCTCTCTTTTCTATTTTGTTTTTTAGTATTATTTTATTTTATTTTTTTAGAAACTTTACAATGGGATTGAATAAATATTTTATATTTATAGTTTGCCACTAATTTGCATTTCTAAAATAAGGAATTCACTGAAATAGATCATGGGGTTTATCTTTATGTGAAATAAATATTTTTATTTTCTTCAAGGACTTCATTGTTTATTGTGCCCACCTTTTAATTTATCATTGGAAATTTATTTTATTTATAGATTCAATCATGTTTTTATCATTATTTAAAATAATTATTAATGACAAATTCTTTGGTATTCAAAGTTTATGATAAAATTATTTACTACTTGTCATTTTCGATTTATGCATTTATAATTATTCATTTGATTTTATTCAATTGAAGATGGGAGTGCATACTTTAGAATAAATAAAAGGAATTTCACGATTTAATATTCCACAATAACAAATATTAAATTCAAGATTATTACGAGAGAAAGAAAAATCAAAATTTTATTAATGATCATAAATGTGAATTTCCATAATTTATGGAGTGTGAATTATGGTGCCCTAGATTGTGAACATTTGAAGCTTTTTTTATTGTTTATTTGCTTTTGTTTAACTTTCATTGACTTAAAGATTATTCTTTTTTGTTCTTTTTCGTTATCTACATAATTTACATTCTTGTAGTTTTAGTAAATTAGTTAAGAATAACTTAATTTGCCTCGAAATATCATTTTTCATTACTAAACTATAAGTTATAAATTGATTTGCGCACATGCTAGTAATATTTTAAAACACAACATATGCATATACATATGATTAAACATACTTATGACGATAAACAATGTTGCTGAGACGTGATTAATTACTTGAAACAAACACAAAGACATTTACATCATGCATGACAAAGCTACTGAAGCTGGTAAAGATGGCTTGATAGCCTAGGAGCAACAATGGCATCCAGAGGAGTTGCTTTGGGCATGGTCAGACCCAATCCTTCACTCATGTCCACAGGATCATCCCCGTGGGTCGCCATGTCGAAGCTGTGAAGAAGGCGAGCCAGTGTCAAATGCATAACTTGAACTGCAAATGAGATTCCTGGGCACATCCTCCTACCCGCCCCAAATGGAATGAACTGGAAATTTTGCCCTCTAAAATCCACATCTTTGTGGGTACTTAGGAACCTCTCTGGCTTGAACTCGGATGGGTCCTCCCACACAGTTGGATCTCGGTGGATCCTCCACAGATTGAACAAGACTTGTGTGCCTGCTGGAACATAAAAACCTCCAACATTGCAGTCTTCAATTGCTTCATGAGGCAACGAAAGTGGTCCAGCAGGGTAGATGCGCAATGTTTCTTTGACAATGGCTTGAAGGTATGGAAGGTTTCCAATGTCTGATTCATCCACATTTCTTTCACTCCCCACAACACCATCCACTTCTTCTTGTGCCTTCTTTAGGACATGGCGGTTGTTTAGTAGCAGCGAGAGTGCCCAGGTCATTGTAACATATGTGGTATCGCTTGCAGCAAGAATCATCGTCTGCACCATATACAATCGTATAGTCACGCAATCGTACTGCAACATGTGATATTTATTGAACACTATCATGTTAACAAATTACTTTTTTATAAATATATGATTAATTAGAACCCAGATGGTAAAACAATAGCCGCCGATTAGTCATTATTTATTAGAGATTAATTTCTTTTTATTCACAATCTTAACAACTACCTTGTTTCTATGTCAAACTGCCCGTATAAATACTTTCTTGGTTACGACCACCATTGAAATAATTTACCATACAAGATTTGAATCAATATGCCAAACTGTAAACATTAAGTAGAAGTTATTAATAATAAATTAATTATACATGCTCATTTATTAGAGATTAATTTCTTTTTATTCACAAAATCTTAACAACTACCTTGTTTCTCTGTCAAACTCCCTGTATAAATACTTTCTTGGGTACGACCACCATTGAAATAATTTACCTTACAAGATTTGAATCAATATGCCTAACTGTAAACATTAAGTAGAAGTTATTAAGAACAAATTAATTATACATGCTTATTATAATCTCACCAGTGAAATTGCCTTCATGGTGAGCTCAGGATCGCAATCAGTCACCGGAAAACAATCGATCATGGAAAGCATCACGTCGATGAGGTCCTGGTCTGCCGTCACACCCGTCGTCGTCCTCCGGCGGCGATGCTCCTCGATCCATCCAGTCGCTAGGGAGTCGAGCTTCCTCTCTGTTTCCTTCATGGCTCGAATATACCCTCCAATGTCCAACCACTCCAAACATGGAATTGCATCCGAAGGAACCAGAACCCCCATCAAATAGAACAAGCTCTCAACGGCCGCCTTATACACCCCGGCCTCGTCATCCGCGTCGGCGTCCTCGCCGTAGTAACGCTTTCCGGCCACCATCATGGCCACGTTATTAAAGGCGAGATCGGCCAGCCACTTCTTGAACTCCACCTTCACCGGCCGCCGGTGGTTCTTCTCCCAGAGGTGTTGCAACCGCCTAATGCTCAAACTCACCTCCATGGCTCTGATATGCTTCATGAGCTCGAGTTGCCGGCCGGAGAGGAGTTGGAGGGTGGCCAGCTTCCTGGCCTCGCGCCAGTAGGAGCCGTATGGGGCGACGCCGAACACGGCGTAGTTGTAGGCCAAGGAACTTGCCGGCGGCGAGGAGGGGGCGGGTGGCGAGGGCCTTGTCGTGGACGGTGAGGCACTCCTTGGCCACCTCCCAGCTGCTGATCACCACCGTCCGGCGCTGGCCGATCCAGAGAGTGAAGGCCGGGCCGTAGCTGTCGGCCATGGCGCCGAGGGTCCTGGCCAGTGTTTGCTTCCCTCCGAGAAGGTGGAGATGGCCTAACACAGGCCATCTTCCTCTTGGTTCTGGTGCTTCTTTGGATCTAGCTATCTTTTTTCGTTGTTTTTGTAAGAACCCATTTGGTAGGAACCAAAAGATCAGAAAGGAAATGGTGATCACGAGGAGTGCAAGTATTAATGGTTGAAGTAGAAGAACGTCCATGTTTTTGGGAAGGAAATGAGGTATAGATATTGTACCAGGGAGCTATATAGGGGACTTTATCATAAGGTTTATACGTTTATACAGTAAAGTATGGATTTCTTTTCCACAGAGAGTCAAAAGTATCGATAATGAGGTACAGATGGTGACGTTCTTTTATCTTGCATTTACAAAAACTAGAAGGAGAAAAGTAAGTTTCGATCAGACGTAGTAAGAGGGCACAGATGCCTCAGATTTGGCCACTCATTTTTCAACCGATAATAGAACCCAAGAAATCGACCACTGATAGAGCCCAGTAACGAAGATTTCATTATTTTCAGAGCATAATATTAAATATATAAATATTAAATAGTTATTAATATAAAATATTCGACATTGGATCAGATAAAAAAATATTTATATTTAATTTGTTTTTTATTTAATTAAATTTAATCGAACATATTTTAAATTTTAATTAGGTTTAATACTTCGGATCTCTGCACCCACCCCTAAATGCCACTAATATTAGACAATATTAATCAACTTGGATAGCTGATTAGGATAACAAAATCTAATCACTAGGTTATCTTCCTCATTCTAACAAAATTTAGGATTCTTTTTTTCTTTAGTGCCGGTGTAATTAAACACCTACCCTTTATTTATAATTTTTATTTTCCACGGCTGGCTGCATACATATATGGCGTGGCACACGTCAAAGGGGTCTCTTTCTTTTTACAAATAAAATAAAATACCCGTTGCAAAGAACATTACGTAAAGTCGAACATACAGGGAATATGATGAAGGGTATCCAATAATACTTATTATTAAAATATTTTATTTATTTTTATTTTTTAAAGTTTTATATGTAATTTTGGTATTTTATTTTTTTAGTATTTTGAAAATAATTTTATTTGTTGCCTACAAGTAGTAGGCTAATTTTATTGTACCTTAATGAATTTTTTTATGATGATTTGATTGCATGCAGACCTTTATCTATTTAGCTTTCTTTTTTAAAATTTTTTTAAGAATAGTCTTTGTTTTGATCATCTTTAAGATTAGTTATAATTTAGATCATCTTCCTTCTTCTGCATCATTTGGTGGAAATGCTTTTGTTACTTTGATAGAAATACTTTTGTTGGTTTTTATATCGAACATCAATGATTGCTTTCTTCATTGCCATCAGGTTGATTTTTTTATTCTTAATTTGTTATATTCAGTTCTCTCAATCACGGCTCCTGCAAGTTTTACTTCGTCCGACAAAAATAATTTGTTTGGATACCAAATTTTTCCGGTCGGTCAAGAGAAGAGTGCGCGCCAGGCATAATTACGAGGCTTGTACGCTCATTGATTACCACTTGGGCAAGTCCAATTAATGCAACATGCAGGTCTTGGTTTGGATGAGATTTGGGCCACACACATTAAAAGTTATTTCGGTTTGGCCTCACAAACAAAACCGGGTTAGAAATTCTCTCTTTTAACTTTCATCTTCCCACGAGGGGGTAAGTTGGAATTTGGAGGCCATCGTCACCCACTCGGCCTTGTGACCCGCCAACACCCACCTTGCCGCCACCCACTCATTGTTGTAGGGGCAGAGATGTATATTACGATTCGAGTTCTTGGATTTGTTGACGAGTGTGGAGGTGGTAGTGCTTCTTCCTGGGCGGATGGTCGCTGTCTTGGTTGTCCCCGGAGCTGCCTTCCATGTCATCACTCCTAGATCTGCTCTCATGCTCCTCTTCTCTATTTTTGTTGCTGTGGATGTTATTGTTGGTGGTCTGGGTTTTAGCATTTGCACGCTCCCCTTGGGCAGCTTTTTACGTTCTGGTTTGCTCCATCAAACAAGGAACTCAAGTAGAAGGATGGAGTGCAATGAGGAGGAAGGGGGTTGGTGGTAGTCTACCGAGGGGAGGGAGAGTCTGGGGAGGAGGTGAAGATGGACTTGGTGATGACGACGGTAGTGGGGGCAAGGCGGGGGTGCGCCATTGCACCAGCTGGCTTGTTGAAGGGGATGTCGGCCGCAACCACTCTCGCAAAGGCTTCATGTAACGTTCGATTGCGGCCCAAAAAATGAACCAAATTAAATTTATAAATTTTTAAATATTAATTTATAACTCATTAAAACCGAGAACTAATACAATAATAACTTACCTATTCAATATGTAAAAAGACAAAATCCAATGAAACCTAATGCACAGACAATACAAAAAATGTATGTAAGACATTTACGACTTGACTTATTTAAGTGAGACATCCTAGATTAGTTACATTTTTAAAATTAACGAAGTTTTTAAATAAAATTCAGCTGAGTCTCCCTACTAAATAAGACAAAAGAAAAATTTATACAACATGTATAATTGTCTGCGTCTCCCCACTAAATAAGACAAAAGAAAAATTTATACAACATGTATAATTGTCATTCAATCACATAATAATCTCATAATACTTCATAATATCACTTGACATTCATAGAAATATCTTCAAGGTATTACATCACACTTCCATATCATTCACATTATATTTAAATAGATTTCACATTCATCAGGCTTTTAACTTGCCTAATCACAAAAGCTCAGTCGACCTATGTTCCTTATTCATCACACTTCCATATCATTCACATTATATTTAAATAGATTTCACATTCATCAGGCTTTTGACTTGCCTAATCACAAAAGCTCAGTCGACCTATGTTCCTTATTTGCTCCGTATAGCTGCACAATAACATGATTTCACTTGTCTGGATTATTTAACCATTCATTTTAGGACACTAGGGCTTGGAGAAACATGCACAAAATAAATTAGACTTGCATACTAGAGAGTATTCTGTTTACAAAACAAATGAAATTTAGTTAGGTAAATAAAAACTTGCAACTGCATTGACATTATAACACGAGACACAAGTTGGCATGGGTCACAACACAAATCTATAAGCCATACGGCCACAACATCATCATATGATTCATAGTCACAAGACATCCACATAAATATAACATACATAACAAGAAATAATAGAAGTCCCCAAAGGACACAACACAAACACCACCAAAACCTACAACACTAAAAATTGGCCCAACATCCACTAGAGTCCTTGTGATTTGAAGGGCTACACCGACCAACTCCAATCTTGTTCACCTACATAATATGAGAAAATATGTCAACAACGAGTGTCACTGAGTGTCACTGTAGTATTACACTGTTCAAATATACTCAACGGAGGCGTACACATGCCGAAACACATATAAACTGCTAGCAGGTAGTAACATGATATCATATATATGACCACCAACCGAACACTATAAGTGGGTACCGACTGAGACCGTTAGTGACGTCACATATCTCATCCACCTCGTATGTAAGTTAAAATCCAAAAACATAATACATATATAAGGTCAAGGCATCGACAATTTAAGTAGCGCTAAAGTGAGACTTTGAGTTGATCTTGTAGCTTTTGAAATCTCATTAAAAGATCTCATCCGTGAAATTTTATTAACATAAGCCTGAGATATTGTAACACATTACGCACCAGTGTGATATCTAAATTATTATTAAAATAATTTGACCTGATTAATAAATTAGTTGGCAACCTAATGGTTAGATTGCCAAGGCAAATTGAGATTTGAAACTTACAAGGTGTCAAATTGAACGAATTCAATTGGCTCCACTGGAGCCAATTGAGATATCGTCATCACCTAACCTAATTGTGTAGATAAAAATTTTTATTAATTAAAATTTTTATTATCTATTAAATTAATTTATTGTGAATTTAATTAAGATTACATGGTGAGTTCGTGTTATAATCAAACATGCATGGAAATTATTATTACATTACTTATTTAATTAATTAGTATTTAGCGTAGGATCCAATACAACTTGAATACGACCCAAATTTATAAAGTTCAAATCTTTTTGTTGTTACAACCTTGATTAGGTGATTCAAATAATGTTCTGCCTTGTACAATTAACAAATACACAAAATACAACCTAAATATTAATAAATGTATAAACTTTATATAAAAATATAGTCTTTACAACGATCTAATATGCAAAACATGTTAATCACGTGTCAAAATGATCAAAGTGATATAAAATACAAGATCTAACAAGAATCTACGTACAACAATACAAATCGTGGATCAAAGCAATGATGAAGATGCATGCATACAACTTGCATCCTTAGGCTAGCTAAAATATTCAAAATTACAACAAAGCAACGACTTAGTAATTAAGGTCGGCCAAATAATACTCAATGGTAGACACTGCATAATACTCAAATCTACAATAATGCAGAAAGACCCATATAGTGCCAACCGTATCTAACCAAACTCACTCACCAAGTCGAATAAAAAGTAGGAGTACTCATAAAAATATTAGACCAATGGGCTGGGTTTTATACTTCCTCGACTACTCACCAAAATTTATCAAAAAAACTAAATCTTTCTCCCTCTCACACTTAAAAGCAGCATCACGGATCAACTCTATAGAAAAACAAAACAGAGGTATCAACAAAAATTATAATTGGGAACGATGGAGTTTTTCGTTTTTGGTTTTTTTTAACGTGTGAACCAAAATTCATCCAAATCCAGACCCACGTTGTCAGACCTAGTTGCATTCACTGTAGTTGAATGCCTAGTAATTACCTGGCACGTACGTGGCTGTGATCTGGACTCGTCAACCCAAACTTCCTCCTTGCGCCAGATTTGCAGGTGGGCCACCCATCTGACACGGGCACTTACCATGCTACGTGGGACCGCCATGGCTCCTCCTGCTGACCTGTTTTACATGCATGGCATTGTGTGCCAGCTAAATGCCTCGCTCAACTGTCAACCTCACATGACATGTGATGCTCCCCCCGACTCATCGGTACTGGTGTGGCAGCCATTTAATTGTGCCACGAAGGTTTCATCTTGTTCAAAGAGTAGAAGTTGAAAGTTAAAATTCAAACGGGAAAAAGCTCGAAGATTCAAGGTTGTTAATTATGTGAACAAAAAAGTATAAGCGGCATTTCACAACATCACACACGCGTAAGTAAAATTGTGTTGCTGAAAATATAAACAAAATTTTTTTTCTCTTAGAACAGCTAAATTAATATTTTTAAATAACTTAAATCAAATATTTATTAATTTTAAGTATCAAAAAAATAATATATACTAATTTTATATTATTTTTGTTTGCTTATTTAAAATTTTAATATAAATGATTTAGAGTTGACTCCACACTTGTTGATTTATTAAGTGATACCTCGAATTATGTCATAAAAATTAAAACATATTATTTTTATTTTAGAATAGCTAAGTCAATATTTTTAAGTAATGTAAATTATATATTTATTAATTTTAAGTATCAAAAGAATAAACGATACTAATTTCATAGAATTTGTTGTTTATATAATTAAAATTTTAATATAAATGACTCAGAGATGACTCGAATCCATAGCATGTCGAATTAAGTATGCATGTCGGGTTTTTAAACTATTGTTTAGATTGTATATATAAATTTAATGTTCATAAAAATGTGTGTAGGAAGAAAAACTCTATCACGTGAGACAAGTATTTTTCTATTTATGATTACCTAAATTAGGAATGCTAAAATAATTGGTGTATTCTACACCACATATATATATTCTGCACAACAAATTAGGAATGTTACTTAATAATACATATTTAATTTATAATTTGGACATATATTCAATTTAATACTTATACATAATTTAGAATTTCTATTTATTTATTTATTCATAGGAAAACTTAGAGTATAATTTTATTTAAATTAAAAATAAAAAATAAATTACATTTATGATGATTGAAAATTTTGGATTTTTTTTCTACCACATTAGTTTTGGCTACAAACCATTACTGTCAGAAGCAATTTTCTAAAAATTTGTTAAAATGACACTAATAATTGGTTTGTCCATGGTCGCACCACATGAGGGATATTGGATTGAGCTTTTCCTTAATTCTCTGTCAACATGTATACATAAGGGGACTTCTCCTCACAAGGTATGAGTTCATTCAATTAGAGTTTGTTTTATGGTTGGAAGGTATGAGTATTCTCAACTAGAGTTGGTTATCTAGTTGGAAATTGTGGTCATTCTCAATTGAACATGTTTTCTTGTTGGAGATAATTAATTCTGCCTGATAATTAAAGTTTGTCAGAAGATGAAGATGATAATCCCGTGTTTGCCCAATGTGTGTGAGAGAAGAAGAGTGTTTTTATTTCTTGTATTCGACTATTGATTAGTGACAATCTTCTAATATACCATGACTTTGCTGTGTACTCTTTATGAAGATACAAGTACCTATTATTTGAGTATAGTGGATGGTTTATAGTTTATCCTCTTGTATTGAGTTTTTAAGTGCCCATTTACCCGCGATCGTGTGCCCAGGCCAAGTCTATTTTCTTGTTTTTCAGCTCGTGCTCGTGTCCACCCGTCCGTGTCCATGTCCACCAAGTGCAGCCCACCCAGTTGACTTGACTGAGTCAAGACAACTCGACTTGGTCCAACTCATCCAATTGATTTGGCAACCTAGTTTCAACTCGTTTTTTACCATTCTTTGATCGTTTTTGGTAATTTGTGACTCTATATGTTAGTTTAGACACATATTCATATTATTTGACACATATTCATATTATTTGACACATTTTGATATTATGAGTATTTTATTTATTTATTATTTGTTACCTATTCATTTATTATTCATTATTTATTTATTTCTTGTTATTTATGTGTTTGTTGTGTAAGATGCATGATTATATGATCATTCATTATTATTAATGACGTTTTTACATATTAATATTATTCTTGTTCATGCTTATCTTATTTTAATTAATTATTATTATTATTATTATTATTTATTTGCTCGCTCATGTATTATTTTTTCGTGTTTAGTCGTATATTCATATAGTCGATGTTTATATTACTATTATTCAAGATTAATTTTTATTAATTAATTTTCTTGATGTTACTCTTACATTATTATTTTTAGTATTTTTATTTATTTATTTATTTATTGCTTGCACGTGCCTCATTTTTTATGCCACATCAAGACCATGCATCATATAGAGTTAATTTTTTGCTTAGTAGTGGATTCCCATGTAAGTTTGGAGTCCAAACTCCATGTAGAAGCGCCTTCACGCTTGGAGTTTGGACTATATGTCGGTTAGGACTATTCTCAGACTTATCACTTACTTTATTGTGGATTTTATTTTAAGATTTAACTCTTTCTGTATGCATTGTCTATTACCTTGTCAAATCATAACAAAAGAGTATAGGGATTTTTGTGTTAAAATCCCATAAGTGGTATTAATAGCTTGGTTCTTCGAGACAGATCATGGAAGAGCTTGGTTCGTGGAGCTATGGCTCGTGGAACTATGGTTCGTGGATTTTTCTTAAGAGATCATGATTGTTCATGCTTTGTCAACATGACTTTTGGATAGTGCTAGAAAAAGGTGTTCCTTATGTGCGAATAGGGAAGATGTGTTAAAAGTTTCAATCATGAGATATAGAAAGCATTCCACATAAGTCGGGATGAGAGAAGTGTTGAGACATTTTCCTCCTCCTATGATGGTGGTCGGGAGTTGTGCATCAAGTTCAGTGAGTGTTTAACAGCGGTGTAGAATGGAGGACTTTTCAAGGAGTTTTCAAATAGGACGTAAAGGAAAAGATTTTCCAAGGAGTTTTCACATGGGTCGAGAATGAGAAATTGTAGGGGATGTGTTTCCTCATAAGCTAAAACTAATCTTGGTATTCCGTATGATTCGGAAGGGAAGAACTATTAGAGTCCTTCATTATACAATGAATGTAAGAAACGTACAACCTACAAAAACATGAAGTTAGGTATCAGAAATTCGAAAAAGAATTGTTGAAGACAAAAAAAGATTGATTAGTGAGATTTGAAGGGAGGATTATTTGTTGTTGACTTTTCGTATCCAAGAGGTTTAGTCATATCTCGAGTATGTATCTTGTATATATTGTTTTTAAATGTAATTGTATATGGATGTACACAACTGAGTGTGATATTCAATCTCATTATGAGGTTTCGCAGTGAGACTCTTTCTCTCTCTCCTAGGTATGAGTTTACCCAATTAGAGTTTGTTCACTAGCTAGAAAGTATGAGTCTTCCTAAATAGAACTTGTTATCTAGTTGGAGATTGTAGTCGTTCTCAATTTGATGTGTTCTTTTGTTGGAGATTGTTAATTTTGTTTGATGATTGGAGCTTGTTAGATGATGAAGATGATATTCTTGGTTTGCCTGATGTGAGAGAGAGAGAGAGAGAGAGAGAGAGAGAGAAGAAGGATTTATTACTCCTTTCATTACACCGTGGATTGGTTAAGATCTTGTATACCAGGAGTTCGTTGTGAACTCTTGATAAAGATGTGCGTGTCCATTAGCCAATTTATATATTCATCGACTGTACCGAATTAAATGGTAATAAAAATAATGAAGGAACTATTAACTGTTCCTCATAACGGTGAAAATTGTGATTAATTTACTCAAGTCGATTGGAGCTATTAATGGTTATGATACAAACTTTTACCTAACCGTTTAACCAATTTTACAAAAGATAAGAAGATAATTACGTGATATATATATATATATATACACACACACTATTTTTTAACTTGAAGTATTTTTTGTATAAAATAGTTGTAATGTTTGGAACTCATAAATTTTGGAGTTTTTTGTTGTAATTATAATCTTAATTTATTTCTTTTATATAATAAAAATATTATATATTTTGTTTGAGAAGCTACTTTTTATAAGTATGGTTTTTTATTTTATATTTTATATATTTTTTTGTTAGGTTGATGTGTTATGTAAAATGGTGAAATTTTAAACAAGTTTTGACCATTTAACTAACTACAAATCAGTTAAAATTTTGTTCTGGTAAACTTTATGAATTTGGTTAATGGTTTAGTTACGATTAATAATATGGTAAATAGTTAACAATTATATGTGGATAATAGTATCAAACAATCCCTAATTGAACCGTTTACAAACCTAAACAGGGGCCTCTTGGATAAATCTCAAGAGAATTATTATATGCTTGATGAAAATCTCCAAAATATTAGCAACAGAAAGATTTCAGATTGGTCATTATAAATTTGGTGTAATAGAAAAATATAGATTTGGGGGATCCAAATATACACAAGGTGTTGGGCGAAATAAGTACCTCGATAGAATCAAGGGAAAATACACTGATTGTTTAGTTTAATTAATATTTAAATAGAGCTTAATCAGTCAATATATTTGTTAAGTGGGCTTATGGCTTATTAATATAGTCAATATAACGTTTAAGTGGATTATGGACTACGTCCATTTATAAGTCTATAAATAAGGATTGCATTTTTTTCTTTTGAATCAACAAATAATTGAAGAATTAAGTTTATTTTATGTGTATATTAGAAGAGGTGGATCCTATAGTGTCAAATTCTATCAAAGGAAGAACCAACCCTTCGAAAAGCAGAATCTTAAATTAGGCTTTGTAACCATAATAGCCCAGACTGAGCATTACAACCATGATTTGGTCCTCTAATTATCTCCAAATGTACCACTTTCCTTGATTCTGTTAGATTTCCTTACAAGTTATCTAACAATTTATATACAAATTAGTCATCACATAGTTATCCTTCCTCAACAGTATAGTATTAACTTAAAGGAAAAATCTAGATGATTGGAGACTAGATGATCTAAAGGGACAAACCAAGGCATTTTGTGAGGAACATGTGCCAATCCGAGAGGAGCTCTTCGAGTTAATGGATACCTATTTGCAAATATTATATTTATAAATACTTGCATTTGATATTACCTTCGCGATTGCTAAAACTTTTTTTCTATATGGTTCACTAAAACCGTAGAGAAAATACTCTGCCCACGGAGCTTCTTGCCACGACTAGCTCTCTACGGTTAAAACCGAAGAGTCACTTTTGGCCACGGCTTTTATTATTTCTTCACTGTTTCTCACCGTGGGGAACCGTGGGGAGAGGTCAATTTTTTGTAGTGAAGGTTTTTTACAACAGTAAAAAAAATGTTTCTTTTCTCGCATTTTCTTATAAGTCAAATAAGTGAAAACAACTTTTCCTCCATTTCATCGACTCGGCCAAGGATTTGAGCTTGTTACACAGCAAAAAGCATCATTCGAAACTCGATGGGGAGAAGCAAGGCGGTGGCAAAACTCTTAACCATTTGTCTAAAGATGTGAATGCTTGATCTTAATAGAAGCTTGGACCAAGCGTACTAGCAGGTGAACCAGTATTGCCGGCAGAGTTGGAACGAGTGGCGGGCAAACTTGATTCATAGATATATACTTGGGAGCTGAGAACCCCCTGGGTAGTTATCTAGCTTCTTGTTGTTGTTTTATATTACCAGTTTTACTCACAACATAGCAATATATATATATATATATATATATATATATATATATATATATATATATATCTATTTCTTCTTTCTGATTAGAACTTTCTCCTATATGAAAATTTTTTAATTCATCAAATAATTTAATTTCTTCTTCTTCTTCTTGAGAATCAATGTTTTCTTTTAATTCACTATTTAATTCTAAAATTTCTATCCTTCTTTTTAAAGATGACACTTCAGTTTTAAGATCATTGATTTCTTTTATTAAATCATTAGTTGTTATAGGCTTTTCTTTTTTCATTCTACCTAAGACTTCTGTCATAGTATAAGAAGGATTTAATATTGCTTCTGTTTCAGGTTTAAATTTAGATTTATCTTTATTTTTAGATTCTATAATTTTCTCAATAAATTTTCTTTGATCTTCTTTGTTAGGAATAGAATCTATCATATCTAAAAGTAATTCTTCTTGAGCTGTGATTACATTAATTTGTAAGTTATTTAAATCTTTGATCATATTGTATTCTTCACACTCACAATTACTTGTACTAGATGAAGAACTTTCATATTCTGTATTTGTATTTACTTCTAAAGCTTCATATTCAGAAGTATCATTATCTGAAAAATCTTCTGATTCATCTATTAAATTTAAAAGTTGTTCTTTTTCTTCATCTGAGATTTTTAATTCTCTTATCTTTTTCTTTAATCTACATTGATTACGTGTATGCCCTGTTTGTCCACAATCCCAACAAACTACAGGCTTAGAGGATTTTTGAGATTTATATGGTTTTCTTGGTTTAGAACTTTTAGAGTTATTTTTCATTGGTTTACCTTCATTTTGTTTTTTCTTTCTATAAGGAATATAAGGTTTTCTAGGTTTTCTCTTTGTAGATTTAGAACTAGATTTAGTAACTTTTGTAGGGTAATTAGGGAGTAAATTTGTACCAAATTGGCTACAAAATTCCCCCATTTCCTTCTTACCTAAAAGTCTTTGTTTCTTTAATTGACTTTTTATTTTTAGATCATTACACAGACTTAATCCTTCATTAATAACTTGTCCTACTAATTGTCCAAAAGTGTATTGATCATATGGAATTATTCCATTATGTAAGTTTCTAAGTCTATTTCTAACCTTTTCTGCAAATAAAGTAGGTAATCCTGAAATAAACCTTTCTTTCCAAACATCTAAACTAGAATCTTCTCGTTGATATAATAAAGTTTGAAATGTATCTTTATACCATCTAAAATGTGTTAAATTAGGACATCTTAAATTTAAGATTAATTCTTTAATTCTTTCTTTTAAACTAGTCAATTCCCCAATAAAATGTCTTAATATAGTTTGAATTAAAGTATAAACAGAATCTTCTATAGGTTGATTTGTACTTGGTTCTACTTTTATAGCATTTAAAATATCTAATTTTTGTGCTGTAGTTAAATTATTATCCCACCAACCTTTTAACTGTCCAGAGAAACCTGCTATTATCATTTCAGCTATTTGTCTATCTGAGTTATTATTAGTTCTACATATAGTAGCATACATTAACATGTTGTGTAATAATGTAAGTATTTGATATTCTGAAAATCCATCTAAATTCCATTCATAGATAGATTTACCATTATAACTTAAAACTGATTGATTACTTTCTTCAAATAACACCGTAGCAGGAGTTGGTCTTTGATAATAATTTCTTGTAAAGGGTAAAGGTTGTACCATAGGTTTTGCTACATTTATTTGATCAGTAAATTGATTTCTCAAATCATCTTCATTATATGTAACTGTTTTTATAGAATCTTTAATATTTAAGTTTCCTAATTTATCCGTTAATTTTTCTAAAAATTCATTAGTTAAAGGCGGTCTTGTATTAAATTTTTTAGTCATAATTGGAGGTTTTATTAAAGCCGGTTGAAGTAAAATAGTACTAGATGATTCTTCTATTTTACTTTTATCTTTAGATCTGGGTAACCATGTTTCTTCTATATTAGATAATTGGGAAGCTATGGTTTGTAAATGCATATGTGTATAATTATTTTGTTTAATTAATATACTCATATCTTCAGATTTATTATCTGTTTTTACAAAGCTTAATGCTTCTATTGATCCGTACTTAATATTTCCTACAGGAGGATGTTTACTATTAATAATTTTTCCTTCTTGATCCCAAGAGCGTGTTTCTTTATGTACTAATATTTTAGGAGTTACTAATTCCTTAAACCATTTTGTAAAAGGGATTTCATAACCAAGGTTTGTTAAATCTATGTAATATTGGTCTTTATATTCTTCTAATTGGGTTTTATTAAATGTACTAAAATACCAATCTCTAAAATTTTTATTTTTAGGAGTCATAAATTCTTTTGAGCATTTTTCTCTGTCTGGAATATATCTTATCGTATTAATTTTAAATTCCATATCTGATAATGTTGGCTCATCCATATATAACGCATGAGGTATATTATGTTCTGACATAAGGATTCCAGCTACATTAGAACTAGAAGGTTTATCATGTTCTGATATAAATCTTGTAGAAGTACTATTTCTTCCAAAGATTATATTAACATCACCATTAGTTTCTTCTATAATGGCTTCTGCAGATCTTTTCTCTACTTTGGGAGGAACTACTTGTTCTAATTTCCAAACTTCTGGAAGAACTATATCTGTCCATTTAATAATTTTAGGAATCTCTATATTAGCTTTAGTTGTATCTATTTGGAATAATGTTGTATTTCCTTTTCTAGATGCTAGTTTAGCATTAGGATTAATTGTTGTCATTGCCTTAAAACATATTCTATATAACACACATATGTTTTGGGATCCTTCTTTCATATCATAACCTTGTGTTTTCATGTTTAAACACAAAGCATCTTTAAGATGAGGATCACTTAAGGATAATGAAAAATTTGGATAACAATTAAAATATACAGGTCCAGTTCCTAAACTGGATTCTATTATTCCTAATAGAGAATCTTTAAATTTATTATGTCTATTATCACGAAGACATAATAATATTGACGTATTTAAACCATCTCTTGTCAATGGTTTAACAGCTATTTGTACTAATCCTAAGTGAATATAATTATATTCATTTCTTAATTCTTCTAATATCTTATTACTTAATAAGGATAAGTTGTCTGTAAAGTTTTGTAAACTTATACTTTCTTCATATGTTTTAATAAGATATGCCTGTTTAAATTCTAATAAGCCTTTATTATATATTTTATTAGGTTGTACTTTAGGTATACTCCACTTATTTAATTTTGTTTATAATTGTGAATATTATTGTGTTCTGTTTATAACTGTAAATATTATATAATTATTTTGCTTATTGTTGTTGTAAAAGTTCTGTTACTTTATAACCTTTTGAAGTCAATTAGAAATCCGTGTGTGTGGTGGTATTAGAGCCAAAGTGATTCTTAGAAACTTGACCCAGGCTAGGTGACGCAGTACCTCTTGATAAGTCGACGCAAGGCTGAGGTAAGCAAAGTCGCAGATTTGCGGTGTTCTGCTAGGAAATTCCTGGTTTAGGAAAATAATTTAAGAAAAACAATGGTTTTTTTACAACAACTTGTAAGGAGATCTAAAGACTTAGAAAGTTCTAAAATAACCGAACAACTAGTGTATAATAATATAGAACAAAGATTAAATAAGTAGAGTATACCTAATGTACAACCTAATAAAATATATAATAAAGGCTTATTAAAATTTAAGCTGGCATATCTTATTAAAACATATGAAGAAAGTATAAGTTTACAAAACTTTACAGACAATTTATCCTTATTAAGTAATAAGATATTAGAAGAATTAAAAAATGAATAGGTATGTATGTATATAGGTATGTATATATATATATGTATGTGTGTATATTATTACAGCGCAAAATTCGTTAATCATACAAGGGCACTGCCTCATTCGAGAGCCAAAGTTTTGTTGAACTATTTTGTTCGCTCATCATTCACGAAAAGAAAAGTAAAGCTCAAAGCAAATTTTGGTCGTTATTTTTGCACTTAAAATTACTAGCTATATATAAATGAATATTTATGGTCAAAGTGGGTTATTACAAAATCAACCACGCAAGGAGAACAAAAAGAAAACTGATAAAAATTTTACTTAAAATAAATTACAAGCATAAATATATAAAAGAAACATCTACTGCTTAAAATTTAAGTTGATTAAATAAAAATTGAAAACTAGCGTAAGAGAAAATTTTTCAAAAATAAACTTAAGCATATAAATGAGATAGAGGAGACAGCATAAGATAAAAATTGCACTGAAAGGCTATAAGATGATGCAACTATTAGCTTGCCCGGCCTGACGATGATGCAACATGGGGATAATCGTAAGAACAAAGCTGTAATTGGATGGTGGAGAGGAGCTCCATCTGGAGAATCCAACCTTCACCTCTCAATGTCAATAAACATTTGATCATGAAATTACACCCTCAAACAATGGCGATAGCACTCAGCATTTGATCGAAAAGCACTGCCACCACCCACCTCATATGCGCGCATATACATCCTAATTGATGCATCAACGCTCCCCCAATTTTGAATGTGGGAGTTTGTGACCCAACTGCACTTGCACCTCTCTTTCGTCTTCTTGGCAAATGGTAACGCTACTTGTCGCTTCCAGCGAATTTTTGCTTATGGCGTTAGCACTCAGCATTTGATCGAAAAGCACTGCCACCACCCACCTCATATGCGCGCATATACATCCTAATTGATACATCAACGCTCTCCCAAGTTTGAATGTGGGAGTTTGTGACCCAACTGCACTTGCACCTCTCTTTCGTCTTCTTGACAAATGGTAACGCTACTTGTCGCTTCCAGCGAACTTTTGCGTTGTAATTGAATGATTTTTTCGACAAGACTGTGGTTGATTGGTAGATGACTTGTTGGTGTTTCGTCATCTCCTCGTTTTATGTCTAACGAGATGGCCGCATGTCTTTTTTTATGTATTCTCTTCTTGTATGCCATGTTCTTCAATGCAAGCTAGACGGCTACTGGAAACGGTAATCTTCAAACTTAATACGTTAATAAGAATGCTATACATTCATCAACTTTGATAAGAAAAAATTTATCCTAGAAAACATATACATCCCATAACTTGTCGACAAAGGATGATACAATGACAATATTTCCATGAAAAAGCTGGCTAGCATATCCTTAAGAGATGGTTATTACTTATGTCATATACGTGCATATATAATCTATTTATTATATATATATATATATATATATATATATATATATATTGTTTGGGTGCGAAATCGCCCGGCATCATACTTCACTTTTATGTCGAATCGAATTGAGGGGTTCAATGGGACCAAAAGCACTCTTGATATGCAAAAAAATTGTGAGAGTTAAGAAAATAAAAATAAAATAAAAGGTCCATGAGTGAGGAAAGAGAAAGAAATTTTTACGTGGTTCCGTAGGGTTTAATATACATCCTTAAGTCAGCCAGTGTAGTTTAGAAACTACAAATGTATTATTTTCCTTGATTTTTATAAGTTACACAAAATAGTGAATTTTTTACCACTTTGATTTGATTCACCTTTAATAACTTAGATTTCAATGCCCTGTTTTGTCATCTTCTAGTCTTCGAATGCTTAACTATTAACTATTTAGCTTATTTAATAGTAATAATATATAATGTATACCGTAAATTATTTTTTTCCAGCAATAAAATATATTAAATATAACTTATCACATTTACTAAAATTAAATTACGAATATATATGGGTCATGATCAAGAAAAAGGGCGCCGTGGTCGCCCTCAAAGGGGTAGTTAAGAAAGTAAGCATCCATAATTTACCTTCGCAAACAATGTTGAATAAATAAAATGTAAAAATAAATTTAATAATAACCACAAGGTAATAAAGTAATAATAAAGTTGACATGCATAAGCAGAGTAACAAAAAAATACACAAGATACTGTTGTTACCTATGTATTAATTTATTGTTACTTTAATTTTATATATAAAATCTAATTAAATAATTAGATAAACATAATATCTTAAAAAATTCTAATTAAATGAGAAGATAAATTATAATAATTTAGTTTAATTTTTTAGTCGTATTTTAATTAGTAAAATCTCTTATTTTTCATAAGAGTGTAACTTTTAGATTCCCTTTTATTTAATAATAAGTGCAAATGTTGATCAGGTTTGAAAATTATCTCTGAGTTTTGCACATAAACAAATGAACATTTAACTTTGGTAATTGTAATTTTTTTACGTCCAAATATATCATTCCCATATAAGATCAGAGCTAATTATTTTAGTCTGATCTTTTTATGAAAATATTTATTTTCTTTAGTGTGTCTGTGTCATTTATAACTAGAATTTTTCAGACGATTTTAGAAGGGATATCAACAAATTCTTGAATAGTTACTTTCCTAGCGGCGTTATCTAGTTTGAATTTATTTATTCTTGTAGGCGTTGCGCATTAATATGACAAAATCCATTTTAATTACAGATCGGAAATTCTAAAATAATTTTTAACAAAACTCCCCCTGGAATTCACAAATGTGAAAAAAAACACCGTCGGCAAAAATGTTCCTTGGGCTTCACTGTTCTTTTATAAAAATTTCTTATTCTAAATTATATTTTATTTACCAAAAATTCTGTTCCTTGGGCTTCTTATCATAGATATAGGTAGAGGTTTGTTTCAACTTATTTTTTTTAGTCTTCGTTGATCCGAGCAAGTACATGAGATGATAAGCATTCTAACCCACTAAATGTCCAAGAACCCAAAAAACAAAAATAAAAAAGCTTCGACTCACACTTTTTTCCTCGACTACACCATGCCCATACATGAATTGGTGTATCATATATTTAAATGTGATTGATTGGTTTATAGTCGCTACCACATATGAATGGGCGAGAGTTTTTTTGAAAAAAATAGCTTGGGTAGATGCAAAGACGTGATGATTAAAAGAAAGGATTTTTGGCAGCTTCAATGTTGGCTAGTGACTACAAATTACCACCAACATAAGATAGAAACGACACTTCACGGTTTTGGGCATGGTCACACCAAAACCTTCGGTCATTTATTTATAATTTTGTTTCCTTTTCAATATACACCGTAAATTTTTTCCGAAAATTGCTTAGATTAAGCTTTCTAAGATCACATATTTTTTTAAACAAAACAAGATTAAGTGTTTACCACATTAATTAATGTACAAAAGCCATACGAATACTAAATATTACGAAGATCCATCCATTCAGGTCAAGTAACCTTTCAAACAAACATATATGCTAATATAACAATATTTTATATGATTTTTACCGTTAACTTATATCTGTTAGTTTAGTTTTAGGATTAATTGGGAGTGAATAAATATATATTAGAGATATTAGGCTATTATGTAATTAGGGTTGATTAATAGCTATTTGAATAAATTTCATAGTGATTATTAATTGCAGGTCTGTGGTGCTTTGGGTGTGGATTAATGGAAAAAAGCAAGTTTTTGGTAAAAAAATCTATAATCTGTCAATGTTTGTTGATTTGGCATTTTTTAGCATCAGAACTTGAAGTTGTCACTTTGAGACAGAAAGAGTTGAAGCAATTAAATTTAAAACTTGTTAACATCCAACAAAGAATGTGAAAGGACAAATAAAGCCGTCCTCCCTTGATTTCTCAATATGTATGCCATTAAAGACAAAGCAATGCTAACCACTAGATTTTGAATGAAGCATCTAGATTGATTTGATCATCAGACTTTGTTTGAAACAACCTTTTACTTCTTGTATCTATAGAATGACTTCACGTATAAAAAAGAGAGGGGGACCGCTAGGAGCGGCAGCTTCCTTGGCTCTTCTGTTCTATTTTGTTTTTTTTTATTATTTTTTTTTACTTTTTTAGAAACTTTACAATGGGATTGAATAAATATTGTACATTTGTAGTTTGTCACTAATTTGCATTTCTAAGGTAAGGAATTCACTGAAATAGATCCTGGAGTTTATATTTATGTGAAATAAATATTTTTATTTTATTCAAGGACTTTACTGTTTATTGTGCCCGCCTTTTAATTTACATTGAAAATTTATTTTATTTATAGATTCAATCATGTTTTTATCATTATTTAAAATAATTATTAATGACAAATTCTTTGGGATTCAAAGTTTATAATAAAATTATTTACTACTTGTCAATTTCAATTTATGCATTTATAATTATTCATTTGATTTTATTCGATTGAAGGTGGGAGTGCATATTTTAGAATAAAAAAAGGGCTTTCACGATACAATATTCCACAATAACAAATATTAAATTCAAGAATATTACGAGGGAAAGAAAAATAAAAATTTTATTAATGATCATAAATATGAATTTCCATAATTTATGGAGTGTGAATTACGGTACCCTAGATTGTGAACATTTGAAGGTTTTTTTATTGTTTATTTGCTTTTGTTTAACTTTCATTGACTTCGAGATTATTCTTTTTTGTTCTTTTTCGTTATCTTCATAACTTGCATTCTTGTAGTTTTAGTAAATTAGTTAAGAACAACTTAATTTGCCTCGAAATATCATTTGTCATTACTAAACTATAAGTTATCAATTGATTTGCGCACATGCTAGTAATATTTTAAAGCACAACATATGCATATGCTTATGATTAAACATACTTATGACGATAAACAACGTTGCTGAGACGTGATTAGTTACTTGAAACAAACACAAAGACATTTAAATCATGCATGACGAAGCTACTGAAGCTGGTAAAGATGGCTTGATAGCCTAGGAGCAACAATGGCATCCAGAGGAGTTGCTTTGGGCATGGTCAGACCCAATCCTTCACTCATGTCCACAGGTTCATTCCCCTGGGTCGCCATGTCGAAGCTGTGAAGAAGGCGAGCCAGTGTCAAATGCATAACTTGAACTGCAAATGAGATTCCTGGGCACATCCTCCTACCCGCCCCAAATGGAATGAACTGGAAATTTTGCCCTCTAAAATCTACATCTTTGTGGGTACTTAGGAACCTCTCTGGCTTGAACTCGGATGGGTCCTCCCACACAATTGGGTCTCGGTGGATCCTCCACAGATTGAACAAGACTTGTGTGCCTGCTGGAACATAAAAACCTCCAACATTGCAGTCTTCAATTGCTTCATGAGGTACCGAAAGTGGTGCGGCAGGGTAAATGCGCAATGTTTCTTTGACAATGGCTTGAAGATATGGAAGGTTTCTAATGTCTGATTCATCCACATTTCTTTCACTCCCCACAACACCATCCACTTCTTCTTGTGCCTTCTTTAGGACATGGCGGTTGTTTAGTAGCAGCGAGAGTGCCCAGGTCATTGTAACATATGTGGTATCGCTTGCAGCAAGAATCATCGTCTGCACCATATACAATCGTATAGTCACGCAATAGTAGTGCAACATGTGATAATTAAACAATATCATGTTAACAAATTTGTTTTTAATAAATATATGATTAATTAGAACCCAGATGGTAAAACAATAGCCGCCGATCAGTCATTATTTATTAGAGATTAATTTCTTTTTATTCACAAAATCTTAACAACTACCTTGCTTCTCTGTCAAACTGCTCGTATAAATACTTTCTTGGTTACGACCACCATTGAAATAATTTACCATGCAAGATTTGAATCAATATGCCTAACTGTAAACATTAAGTAGAGTTATTAATAACAAATTAATTACACATGCTATTATAATCTCACCAGTAAAGTTGCCTTCATGGTGAGCTCAGGATCGCAATCAGTCACCGGAAAACAATCGATCGTCGAAAGCATCACGTCGATGAGGTCCTGGCCTGCCGTCACACCCGTCGTCGTCCTCCGGCGGCGATGCTCCTCGATCCATCCAGTCGCTAGGGAGTCGAGCTTCCTCTCCGTCTCCTTCATGGCCCGAATATACCCTCCAATGTCCAACCACTCCAAACATGGAATTGCATCCGAAGGAACCAGAACCCCCATCAAATAGAACAAGCTCTCAACGGCAGCCTTATACTCACCGGCCTCGTCATCCCCGTCGGCGTCCTCACCGTAGTAACGCTTTCCGGCCACCATCATGGCCACGTTATTAAAGGCGAGATCGGCGAGCCACTGCTTGAACTCCACCTTCACAGGCCGCCGGTGGTTCTTCTCCCAGAGGTGGTGCAACCGCCTAACACTCAAACTCACCTCCATGGCTCTGATTTGCTTCGTGAGCTCGAGTTGCCGGCCGGAGAGGAGTTGGAGGGTGGCCAGCTTCCTGGCCTCGCGCCAGTAGGCGCCGTATGGGGCGAGTCCGAACATGGAATAGTTGTAGGCAAGGAACTTGCCGGCGGCGAGGAGGGGGCGGGTGGCGATGGCCTTGTCGTTGACGGTGAGGCACTCCTTGGCCACCTCCCAGCTGCTGACCACCACCGTCCGGCGCTGGCCGATCCAGAGAGTGAAGGCCGGGCCGTAGCTGTCGGCCATGGCGCCGAGGTTCCTGGCCAGTGTTTGCTTCCCTCCGAGAAGGTGGAGATGGCCTAACAAAGGCCATCTTCCTCTTGGTTCTGGTGCTTCTTTGGATCTAGCTATCTTTTTTCGTTGTTTTTGTAAGAACCAATTTGGTAGGAAGCTAAAGATCAGACAGGAAATGGTGATCATGAGGAGTGCAAGTACTAACGGTTGAAGTAGAAAAAGGTCCATGTTTTTGGGAAGGGAATGCGGATAGCTATTGTACCCGAGAGCTATATAGGGGCCTTGTTCATAAGGTTTATATAGTGAAGTACGGTTTGCTTTTCCTCAAAATCAAAAGTATAGATAATGGGAGTACATATGGGGACGTTCTTTGATCTTGCGTTTCCAACACTGCAAAGACAAAAATTAAGGTTATATAAGACGTAGTAAGAGGATACAGATGCCGGAGATTTTGGCCTCTCATTTTTCAACAAAGACAAAAATTAAGGTTGGATAAGACGTAGTAAGAGGATACAGATACCGGAGATCTTGTCCACTCATTTTTGAACAAAGATCAATCTGGATAGCTGATCAGGACAACAAAATCTAACCACTAGGTTATCTTCCGAAAAAATTTTCGATCTTTATTTTTTTTCATCCTTCAATTTATAATTTTTATTTTCCTCCGTTGGGCAGCGTACATACGCAACGCAAGTCAAGGTCTCTTTGTTCATATAGTGAAGTACGGTTTTCTTTTCCTCAAAGTGAAAAGCATATGGGAGAACATATGGTGACGTTCTTAGATCTTGCGTTTCCAACACCACAAAGACAAAAATTAAGGTTGGATAAGACGTAGTAAGGGGATACAGATGTCGGAGATTTTGGCCGCTTATACATACTTAGAGCAAGTCAAGGTCTCTTTGTTTTTACAAATAAAATAAAATATAAGTCGCAAAGAATATTATGTACAGTCGAGCATACTTGGAATATGATGCAGGTTATCCAATAATATTTATTATTAAAATATTTTATTTATTTTTATTTTTAATAGATTTGTATGTAATTTTCATATTTTATTTTTTGAGTATTTTGAAAATATTTTTATTTGTTGCCTACAAGCAATAGGCTAACTTTCTTGTACTTTGATGAATTTTTTTTATGATGATTCGATTGCATGCCGGCCTTTATCTATTTAGGTTTGTTTTTTATTTTTTAGAAAGTGATAATTTAGATCATTTTCTTCTGCATCATCGGGTGGAAGTGCTTTTATTGCATCATTTGGTGGAAATACGTTTGTTGGTTTCGTATATCGAACATCAATAATTATTTTTTTTAATAAATTGAACAAAAATAATGATTTTATAAATCTTTATTTTGTATCATAATAAATTAAATACATAAAGGCACGTATAGAATAAAAAAAGTGAAGGAACTAACACAAATAAATCTTTTTCCATTTATTAATTTATTTGGTTTGATCGGTTTCGTCCAAAAACCCACCAAACATACTAAATTAAGTTTGTTGATTTTCATTTTTAACCGAACTACGACAACCAACCGACATGTAACCGAATTATTGGAATGAATTTAGTTCAGTCGGTTTGGTCATGCCCTCAACCCAAAGTCCGGATCATCAGGCTTGCTCACTCATTGATTACCACTTGGCAAGTCCAGTTAATGCAACATGTAGGCCTTGGTTTGGATGAGATTTGGGCCCCACACATTAAAAGTTATTTTGGTTTGGCCTCACAAACAAAACCGGGTTAGAAATTCTCTCTTTTAACTTTCATCTTCCCACAAGGGTGATGAGTTGGAACTTGGAAGCCACCGTCACCCACTCGGCCTTGTGACACGCCAACACCCACCTTGCCGCCACCCAGTCATTGTTGTAGGGGATGAGATGTATATTACGATTATAGTTCTTGGATTTGTTGACGGGTATGGAGGTGGTAGTGCTTCTTCCTGGGCGAATGGTCGGCGTCTTGGTGTCCCCCGGAGCTGCCTTCCATGTCATCACTCCCAGATCTGCTCTCATACACTTCTCTATTTTTGTTGCCGTTGATGTTATTGTTGGTGGTCTGGGTTTTAGCTTTTGCACGCTCCCATTGGACAGCTTTCTACATTCTGGTTTGCCCCATCAAACAAGGAACTCCAGTAGGATGGAGTGCAATGAGGATGAAGAAGGGGGTGGTGGTAGTGTACCAAGTGGAGGGAGAGTCCGGGGAGGAGCTGAAGATGCAATTGGTGACAACGACGGCAATGGGGGAGGGGGCCATGGCACCGGTGAGCATTTTGAAGGGGATGTTGGCTGCCACCATTCTTGCACTGGAGGCTTCCCGTAACACCTGGATTTGGTTTGATTTGGCCGAAAAGAAAACCGAATCGAATTGGTAAATTTTGAGATATTAATTTATAATTTACTAAATTTACAAACTGATGCAAGAAAGACCTAAATACTAAGGTTTCTAAAGACGAACTTGAAGGAATCTAATCCATAAACAACACAAAAAATGCATGTATAATGCTTAGGGTTTGGTTCATTCAAGTAGGACATCTAAATAAGTTGAATTTGCATAAGAGACTAAGTTTCTAAATAAAATTCAGTAGAGCCTCCTCATTAAATAAAATTATAGAAAATTTACACAGCTTATATAATTATTATTTAATTACAGAATAGTCTTAGAAAAATTTATAATATCATTTAGCATTCACAAAAGTATTTATAAGGCATTACACCACATTCTCATATCATTTACATTATATTTAACACAAATTTTACATTCATGAGTTTGTTGGCTTACCTACAAGTACAAATCATAGAAGCACCTCCAATATATATTCCTTCTTTGCTATGTGTACCTAAACAAGTAACAAAATTTTGCTTGTTTATATTATTTAACCATCAGTTTTAGAACTCCGAGGCTTGGAGAAATTGGCTAATAAGGCCTGATCATAATTGCAAGAAACCGTATACATGGATTGGATAATAGCTCACAGTAACATGCAGATAATGTGATCAATAAGGCATAGCAGATAATCATTGAACATTGCATGGTCTAGATATAGTCGATGAAGGCATACACATGTTGAAATATACATACACTAGTAACATGTAGTAACCTGATATCATATACACAATTGCCAATCTAACACCACAAGTGGGTGTCGACCGAACCGCTTGGTGACGTCATGCTCATCCACCTCGTGTGTAAGCCAAAATCCAAAAATATAATACATATATAAGGTTTAGGCATAGACATTTAAGTAGCGCTAAAGTAAGAGTTCAAGTGGATCTTGTAATTTATAAAATCTCATTAAGGGATCTCATCCTTGAGGTTTTATCAAACCGTAAGTTTAATTAAATGACCTGTAGATAGTAGGATCAAATAAAATATCACTAACTTCATTCTTTGATTTAAATCAAATCACATGAGCTAAGCAGATGATATAGGAGAAAAGAGTCCTAATGAACCTAAGAAGAGCTCATTGACCAACCACGGCAAGCCCAACGAGTGGCCTAGCTATGCAGACAGCTATATGACCCTGTATGATGAATGCATGCAATACATAAAGATTTATATATGTAGCAAGAATGTATGACATACAATAAGAAATTAAATAATACACAATTGATTTAATCTGATAGTCGTGTTCATATGTGAATTCTGATATCGTGAAACAAGTTGAACAAGTTAATAAATTAAGTGCTTAAATGATAAGTGTGATGTTGGCATATTAGGAACATTAAGTGGGCATAAACCAGCTCAATTAAGACATCAGATGATGTTAGGGTGTTTGGGGATCTTGACACAAAAGCTTGAGGTATCCTAACATACTACACAATAGCGTAATAGTTAAATTATTATTAAAATAATCAAATCTAATTGGTAAATTAGTTAACCCAACGATTAGATCACCAAGACGAATTGAGATCCGAAACATAATAGATGTTGAATCGGACAAATTTAGTTGGCTCCAATGGAGCGAATTGAGATATCATCATCACCCAACCCAACTATGCATATAAAAATTTTTATTAATTAAAAATTTTATCATTTATTCAAATAATTTCATTGTGAATTAATTAAGATTATATAGTAAGTTCATTTTATAATATAACTTGCACAAAAATTATTATTACATTACTTATTTAACTAATTAATATTTGGCGTGCTACCTGAGATGACTTGGGCGCAACCCAAATTTATAAAATTAAATATTTTTGTATTTATAACCTTGATTAGGTGATTTAGGTGATGTTTTACCATTCACAATCAACAAACACACAAAATACAACTCAAATATCAATAAAGATATAATAAATTTTATATAAAAATCAAAATTTTATACGATCTAATAATAAAAATATATTGAATAGTATATCAAAATGATATGAAATGCATGATCTAACAAGAGTTTACATGTAACAATGCAAATCACGCAAAACAACTAAATAAAAGGTAAGAAAAGCCTCCCGGAGGAAGAGGAAGAAAAGGGGGAAGAAAAGGGAGAAAAGGGAGAAAGAGAGGAAGAAAATGGGGGGGGGGAAGGGGAAAGAGGGAAGAAGGGGAGGGTGGTGACTAGGAGGAAGGGGGAAGAGGAGAAGAGAAAAAAAGGGTGGCTAGGGTTCAAAAAAAAAACCTTATCCAACGCTAGCACAAATGTGCCCTGAGAGTGCCTTTGCGTCTCACACTGGGATGCATGTGCACAACATCCGAGGGCAAAAAGGCACCGGGAGGGCACCTTTGTGCTCAACACTTTTGCCGTGACAAAGAGAAAAGAGGGAAAGAAAAGAAAGAGGAGGAAGGGAAAATAAAAGAAAAGGGGAAGGACAACTTTTAATACGCCGAGGATGCATTCGACACAACTCTAGCACGACTTGCGCCCTAGGCTACCTAAAACACTTAAAACCATAATAAGGTTACAACTAGGTAATTGGGGCCGACCAAATAATACTCAATGGTGGACACGCCCAATGCTGATGTCCATAACATCGCATAAGGACCCTCTTAACACCAACCCAATCAAATCAAACTAATTGCACATTCCCAAGTCAAATAAAACATGAAACTGATCATAAAAATGGCATACCAACAGACCGAATTTTATGCTTCCTCCAACAACTCATCAAAATTCATAAAAAAAACTAAATCTTTCTTCCTCCCACACATCAATCTCTCCATCCTCGATTTCTTCTTACCATGGTAGAACATGTAGCATCATGAATCAGCACTACTGGAGTTTTTTGTTTTTTGTTTTTCTTAGATAAAAGAAATTGGAATGATGGATGACAACCGAGTTCATTAGAAGAAAAAAGGGATAACAAACACACCGGAAAGGGAGAAGGTGAAATTTACGTCGATTGATGATTGTGAACCAGGAAATATTTTTAAAGAGTGAACCAAAATTTATCTAAATCTAGACCCAAGTTGTCAGACCAAGTTGCATTCACTCTAGTTGACAAATGGTGAGTAAGGAGCGAACAAGCCTGGTAAATACGTGGCACCTACGTGCCTGTGATCCAGACTCGTCGACCCAAACTTCCTCCTTGCTGCAGATTTGCAGGTGGGCCACCCCGTCTGACACGTGCACCTGCCATGCCTGCTATGTGGGCCGCCAAGGCTCCTCCGGACGTGGTTTACATGCATGGCAGTGTGTTCTAGCCGAACGCCCTGCTCAAATATCAACCCCACATATGTCAGGCGATGCTCCCCACATGGTTATGCCCACATCAGCAGCACCATTTGCGTAATCTGCTGTTGTGGCAGTCCATCCAAGTGCCATGTCAGCAATCCTTTTGGCCTCTGAACTTCCCACGACATTCATAATCAGCTCCCTCCAGGGAGCTCATATCTCCTCTGGTGAGTGGAAATTTAGGTGCCGCCCAACGCCACCAACTGCATTTCATAATTTTGTAAAGAAATATCGGAAAAATTTTTGAAATATGGTCCTCTTAACACTAAATTATCAAAAGAAGGCTTTTTCTCCAATGAGATTGGCCACTATGCCAACTAAATATCCTTCTTTTGTCTCCCCTCCTAGTCGTTCACCTAATCACCTGCCCGCGAAGAGTTCGCAAATTGCTAGCAAATCAACTACACTTGGCTTTAATGGCTTCACCCGGTTAAACTCGTAGTGCATTTGATGAGTTATGCTCCTGCTATGCTTCTTGGCCTTCCCGTGGCCACTCCTGCCTACTTCGTTTCTTCGGGTATTGCTTTATACACCATAAACCAATGCTTCTATTATAAGTGTTCGTGATACTGATGTTTCGTTATATGACTTCTTTGAGACTTGTGTTGAGCAACAAGCGCTCTGCCGATTGGCCGCTCTAAAAAATAAAACTTGATGTGTTGATTCGAATGTAACCTGTGATAACGGGGATTTTGTCAAGGTGCTATTACTTATAAACGTCATGCTCTTAGTACGAAAGATAAATAAAGAGCAAATCACACCGGAAAATTTTACATGGTTCATCATCGATTTTAATGTGAGATCCAACTCAGTCCATTTGTGATTTTTACTCATAATCCATTAATGTTCCTTACTTTTACACTTTAAAATAATTATTAATTTTTTTGTCACTTTAATTCTTTGACTCCAAATAATAGCTCGTCCCTTGAAAGCTTCAAATTGGTGTTTGCAATGCTTCGAACCAAACCATACTGGGTTTGCAAGTCAGCTAGCCTAGGTCTCGAACTCAGTCATTGATCGTGGGCAGTAGTTTGCTTGGAGGATAGCAGTCATGGACGTTAAACGAGGTCCACGCTAAGCAGGTAGGAGCTAATCAGGTCCAAAGCCTTATCTTCCCCTTCTCTTCTTCTCCAGTCGCTTCTCCTTCTTCTTGGCACCGTGGGTATGCAGGTTCTTCTTCAGTGCCGTCAACGGTCCTCCGACGACTAGCGGCAATTAGCTTTGGTAGTAAAGGCTCCTCTCCTTGGCAAGCCTCCCAGTGCAGCAACCGCAGCAAGACTTCCTCACTTCTTTTCCTCTAGCGACCAGCGGCTATTAGCTTCGGCAGATAGCAATGCCGTTATGAAGGCTCCTCTCCTCGGCAAGCCTCCCAATGCAGCAACCACTGCATGACTTCCTCGCTTTTTTGGGACTTCTTCCTTCTCCGGCGAAGGCAACAACTTGAGGGCGTTCGAGCAGGCAGCAAGGTGTTGTTATGATCAGACTCCTACATGTGATCGTGCAATGTCTATGAGGCGGCTACGTCCACGTGGTGAAACTCCGACTTCGGTTGTAACCAGAAGATGGTGACGGTGCTAGGTAGTGATGCTTCTCGGCTGCAGCAATCCTCTAAGCAACGGACGACGGCCAGAGAATGGTGACGTAGGGCAGCGAGGCTTCACAACAAGTAAGCTCTTCTCTGTGGTCTGGACTGTTGGAACCGTATGCAAAAAAGAAGGAGCGAGGAGGCCAAGGATTGAACGCTCCAACGTTCGGGAACTGAACTCCCGAGCGATCGGGTCGTTGTGAAGAAAAAACTGCTTAACTAAGGAAGTGAATGCTCGACCGCAGGCGACGCGAACACAACACGGGCTACGCGGGTTCTCCTTGGGACGATTTTTTGTGTATTTAAATTATATATCATTCTTTTCTTCAACATGTAGTATGTGTAACCTATTTTTTCATAATAATGAAGGTTCCATGGTGCTATAAGAGGATTTTATTCTAGGTTGAGAGAGAGATGTAATTTTATTATAAACTGCAATTTGTGATTCTTCTTCATACGAAAATTTATCTTTGTGCTTTTTTACCCTCGAGTTTAGGGGGTTTTCATGTTAATTTTTTTATATCTTTTGTTTTCAATATTTTGTTTTAGTTGTCGGTGCTGTTGTAGTGTTTAACTCTTAGGACACAAAGAACACTTCGTTTTAGCGTAAGACGTTAGGTTATACAGCGAGGGGGCCATGGATGAAGTGCAAGGAATGGGTTTGCTTAAGGGTCTAAAGGCATGTCTTCGCAACTTCTGGAAGTATTGCGTTCTTAGCAAGCAAACAAAAGTATAGCTTGGATCACCCGCGTCTCATACTAGTAGTCTTTGACTATGTTCATACCTATGTATGGTGGCCATCATCTATAAAATCTCATGGTGGTAGTGCTTATTTTATTACCTTTATGGATGATTTTTCAAGAAATATTTGGGTATACTTCATTAAGCACAAGGATGAAGTTTACTCCATGTTCAAACAAATGGAAGGTGGAAGTGGAAACTCAAACTTGAAGGAAGTTCAAGTATTTGAAGTCTAATAATAGAGGTGAGTACAAGTATGAGTTTGTTGGAGTTTGTTATGTTTTGACAAGGTCACATACAATGAATACACAAAGAGTTAGCATGGACCCCCAAAATAAGAGGATGAACCACGAACTATCTACTATAATCAAATTATGGTTACACACATCTTCATTAAGAGTATACAACAAACTTGTGGTATATAAAAAGATCTTCACCAAACAATGGTAGAATATAAGGAATAAGAAAAAAATTTTCATTCTCTCTCTCTCACATCAGGCGAATAGGAAATATCATATTCATCATCTGACAAACTTCAATCATCAGACATAATTAATAATATATAATTTCCAACTCGGAAATACATCCAATTTGGAGCAACCACAATCTCCAGTTAGATAACAAACTTTAATTGGAAAGAAACATACCTTCCAACTAGAGAACAAACATTAATTAGGTATTGAGTTTATACTCACCTCTGTTGAAGTCTAATAATAGAGGTGAGTCCAATTGGGCTTTAAACTTGGAAGATGAGTTTACCTAATTAATGTTTGTTCTCTAGTTGGAAGGTATGTTTCTTTGCAATTAAAGTTTGTTATCTAACTGGAGACTGTGGTTGCTCCAAATTGGATGTATTTCCCAGTTGGAAATTATATATTATTAATTATGTCTGATGATTGGAGTTTGTTAGATGATGAATATGATATTTCCTATTCGCCTGAGAGAGAGAGAATGAAAATTTTTTTTCTTATTCCTTGTATTCTACCATTGTTTGGTGAAGATCTTTTTATATACCGCAAGTTTGTTGTATACTCTTAATGAAGATGTGTGTACCCATAATTTGATTATAGTAGATAGTTCGAGGTTCATCCTCTTATTTTGGGGGTCCATGCTAACTCTTTGTGTATTCATTGTATGTGACCTTGTCAAAACATAACAAAAGAATTAAGGGATTTTGCGTGTTAAAATTCAAACAAGTGGTATTGAGAGGTTGGTTCGTTGGATGCATCATGGAAGAGCCTAGATCAAGGATCAATGGCTCATGGAGCTTTCTTGAGAAGATCAAGATTGTTTGTGTAACACCCTAAATCCGGTTCACGCTTGCGAAACAAACTAGAATGTCACTAGTCCCGATTAGGTTGACATTAGATGAAGAAATTAATTGTTATGCATGGATGAATGCACATAACCCTAATATACTACTATATGGATGATTTGTCAACTAATTCACAAACCAAAATAATTCTAATAAAATCAATAAAAATTCTTAAATTAAAACGGATAGAGTCTCACCAAAAATTACAAGTAGGGACCACTCTGTCAAAACAACATACAAAATATATATATATATATATATATATATATATATGACATTGTCATTCACACAAAATTCTAATTTGCTGCATAAGTCATTTTGAATCTAGGGTCTTAACCTACTTACTATACATATTTAATATCTTAATATATTTACTAAAACATATATATTAGCATGTCCTCATTAGACATTTTCTACTGAAGCAAATATCATATCACAACACATCATCATGTATTACATTTCATCGCATCATTCTCAATGTAACAAAATTATAACAAAAATATTAACCACTCTATCATCTAACATGTGTGTGCAAGAGACATCACTGCTCCTCCATTCTGGCTGGCACATCCTACTCATGATCATCACCTACATATATTTTAAAAACATGTTAGTAATGAGTGTTATTGGTCTAAAAATAAATAATATCAAACTAGCTATGAGAGCTAACTATCATATGAAGAAAAACATTCATATACTTCATCAAAACTCTCTAAAGGGCACCTATTAAGGAGCCACCAGGCTACAGACCTAGTAGTATCCCGAACTGACTACTTTGCTAATGCCTCTCTTAGCAGTTTTTCTCATTTCATTTTCTGGTCCATGGGGACTTCTAGCATATCTTAAGCCCTTTCATTTCCTCCATAATTCTCTTCGCCTTTAGCACTTTTTGAGCCACAAGTCCCAATGTGCACTGTACTTAATAGTACCATAAACCTCCACGTTGTCTGAGTGTGAGGAACTCAAACATAGAGTTGTCGGGATCCCCGGGAATAGAACAACCCGCTCACTAATATAGAGTCAGCTTTGGCTATCACATGTACCTACTCATGGTACATGCAAGTCGGATTTTCCATCTCTCATCTTACTAAAAACTTGATAAAATTATATATATAGGCTTAAGAAATTCGATTAATTTAATAAAACCCATTGGAACTATTAATGGTTATGATACAAACTTTTACCTAACCATTTAACCAATTTTACAAAACATAATTACGTGATATGTGTGTGTGTGTACACTATTTTTTTACTTGAAGTATTTTTTGTATAAAATTGTTGTAATGTTTGGAACTCATAAATTTTGGAGTTTTTTTGTTGTAATTATAATATTAATTTATTTCTTTTATATAATAAAAATATTGTATATTTTGTTTGATAAGCAATTTTTTATAAGTATGGTTTTTTATTTTTATTTTTTATTTTATTTCTATAGGTCGATGTGCTATGTAAAATAGTGAAAATTTAACCAAGCTTTAACCATTTAACTGACTACAAATCAGTTAAAATTTAGTTTTGGTAAACTTTATGAATTTGGTTAATGGTTTAGTTACGATTCATAATATAGAAATAGTTAATGATTATTTAGGGTTAATAGTATCAACTGATCCATAATTGAGCCATTTACAGCCCTAAACAGGGGTCTCTTGGATAAATCTCAAGAGAAATATTATATACTTCATAAAAATCTCCAAATATTAGCAACAAAAAGATTTCAGATTGGTCATTATAAATTTGGTGTAATAGATAATATAGATTTGGGGGATCCAAATATACACAACAAAGTGTTGGGCAAAATAAGTATCTTGATAGGGTGAGAATCAAGGGAAAATACACTGATTGTCTAGTTTAATTAATATGTAAATAGAGCTTAATCAGTCAATATATTTGTTAAGTGGGCATATAGCTTATTAATATAGTCAATATAACGTTTAAGTGGATTATGGACTACGTCCACTTGTAAGTTTATAAATAATGACTGTATTTTCTCTTTTGAATCAACAAATAAATGAAGAATTAAGTTTATTTTATGGGTAGATTAGAAGAGGTGGGCCCTACAGTGTCACATTCTATCAAAGGAAGAACCAGCACTTCGAAAAGCAGAATCTTAAATTAGGCTTTGTAACCATAATAGCCCAAACTGAGCATTACAACCATGATTTGGTCCTCTAATTATCTCCAAATGTCCCATTTTCCTTGATTCTGTTAGATCACCTTACAAGTTATCTAAGAATTTATATACAAAGTAGTCGTCACATAGTTATCCTTCCTCAACACAATAGTATGAACTTAAAAGAAGAATCTAGATGATTGGAGACTAGATGATCTAAAGGGACAAACCAAGGTATTTTGTGAGGAACATGTGCCAATCCAAGAGGAGTTCTTCGAGTTAATGGATAACTATTTGCAAATATTATATTTATAAATACTTGCATTACCTTCGCGATAGCTAAAACTTTTTGTCTATGGTTCACTACAACCGTATAGAAAATACTCTGCCCACGGAGCTTCTTGCCACGACTAGCTCTCTACGGTGAAAACCGTAGAGTCACTTGTGGCCACGGTTTGTGCCATTTCTTCACCGTGGGGAACCTTGAGGAACCGTGGGGAAAGGTCAGTTTTTTGTAGGGAAGGTTTTTTACAACAGTAAAAAATATGTTTCTTTTCTCGCATGTTCTTGTAAGTCAAATAAGTGAAAACAACCTTTCCTACATTTTCTTTATCTTTCTCACAACCCAAACAAATTTGAGACTTTGAATTTGCAATTTAAACTAAGCATGGCTTGCAAAAGCTGATTAGGGCAATAACCTACTGTTTTCGTCAAGGACAACACCATCGACTCGGCCAAGGATATGAGCTTGTTACACGGAAAAAAGCATCATTTGAAACACGATGGGGAGCAGCAAGGCGGTGGCAATGCTCTTAACCATTTGTCTAAATATGTGAATGCTTGATCTTAATAGAAGCTTGGCCCAAGCGTACTAGCAGGTGAACGAGTATTGCCGGCAGAGTTGGAACGAGTGGCGGGCAAACTTGATTCATACATATATACTTGGGAGCTGGGAACCCCCTGGGTAGTTATGTAGCTTCTTCTTGTTGTTTTACCAGTTTTCCTCACAACATAGCAATATTATATGTATATATATGTATATATATATATATATATATATGCATGTATATTATTACAGTGCAAAATTCGTTAATCATACAAAGGCACTGCCTCATTCATGAGCCAAATTTTTGTTGAACTATTTTGTTCGCTCATCATTCACGAAAAGAAAATTAAAGCTCAAAGCAAATTTTGGTCGTTATTTTTTCACTTAAAATTACTAGCTATATATAAATGAATATTTATGGTCAAAGTGGGTTATTATAAAATCATCCACGCAAGGAGAACTAAAAGAAAACTGGTAAAAATTTTACTAAAAATAAATGACAAAATCATAAATATATAAAATAAGCATTTGCTGCTTGAAATTTAAATTGATTAAACCAAATGGAAAACTAGCGTAAGAGAAATTTTTTCAAAAATAAACTTAAGCATATAAATGAGATAGAGGAGACAACATAAGATAAAAATTGCACTGCAAGGCTAAAAGATGATGGCACTATTAGCTTGCCCGGTCTGACAATGATGCTTGTTGAGGTATTACGGGGCTGTCTTAATTCAAAAATTAACTTAAGGAATAAGACTTTCCCATTAACCTATATACAACTCACCAACGTCATCCACGACGGATAGACTCAACAACTCTCCTTCACAGATCGAGTGTCCCCGAAACTATCATCATCTGGCAAACTCCCCGCTTAAGTCTAATAGCACCCACCTGGCAAACTCAACTCCATCAAATCATTAGGTGGGTCTGACAAAATCCCCTTAAATTAGATGGCACCCACCTGACAATCTCAACTCCCTTCAAACCATCAAGTGGATCTGACAAACTCCCCTTAAATCAAAGAGCACCCACCTGGCAAACTCAACTCACCTCCCGTCAAATCATAAGGTGGAACCCATGAATGAAACACCTCAACTCCCCTCAAATCAAACAGCACCCCTGAAAGGAAATACCTCAAATCCCCTTAAATCAAGAAATAAGGTTTTCCCATTAGCCTATATACAACTCACCAACGTCATCCACAACCGATGTGGGATAAACCCAACAACTCCCCTTCACACATCGGACACCCACTTGGCAAACTAAAATCCCCTCAAATCTCCTCATAAATCAGACGACACCCACCTAACAAACTCAACCCCTCTCAAATCATCAGGTGGAACCCATGAAGAAAACACCTCAACTCCCCTCAAATCACCCCTTAAATTAGACGGCACCCCATGAAGGAAACACCTCAACTCCCCTCAAATCTCCCCTTATATCAGATGGCACCCCATGAAGGAAACACCTCAACTCCCCTCAAATCGCCCCTAAATCTCCCCTTAAATCAGACAGCACCCACCTGGCAAACTCAACTTCCCTCAAATCATCAAACTCAACTCCTCTCAAATCATCAGGTGGAACCCATGAAGGAAACACCTCAGCTCCCTTCAAATCTCCCCTTAAATCAGACAGCACCCACCTAGCAACCTCAACTCCTCTCAAATCATCACCTCAACTCCCATCAAATCTCCCTTTAAATCAGACGACACCCATCACCTCAACTCCCCTCAAATCTCCCCTTAGATCAGACATCACCCACCTAGCAAACTCAACTCCCCTCAAATCATTACCTCAACTCCCCTCAAATCTCCCCTTAAAACTCCTTAAATCAAACAACACCCACCTAGCAAACTCAACTCCTTTCAAATCATCATGTGGACCCCCCACCTGTCAAACTTAACTCCCCTCAAATCATAAGGTGGAACCCCTCAAATCCCCTTAAATTAGACGGCACCCACCTGGCAAACTCAACTCCCCTCAAATCATCAAGTGGAATCCCCTCCTCGCAAACTCTCCCCTTAAATCAGGCGGCACCCACCCTGGGGGAACCACCACCTGGCAAACTCTCCTCTTAAATCAGATGGCACTCATTGGCAAACTCAACTCCCCTAACCTCAAATCATCAGGTGGAACTCCACCTGGCAAACTCAACTCCCCTCAAATCATCAGGGGGAACCCCTCAAATCCCCTTAAATCAGACAGCACCTTCCTGGCAATTAGATGGCATCCACCTTGCAAACTCAACACCCCTGACCTCAAATCATCAGGAGGAATCCCCACTGGCAAACTAACCTCCCCTCAAATCATCAGGTGGTACCCCTCAAATCCCCTTAAATCAGATGACACTCATATGGCAAACTCAACCCCCTTCAAATCATCAGGTGGAACCCCCACCTGGCAAACTCAACTCCCCTCAAATCATCAGGTGAAAATCCTCAAACCCCCTTAAATCAGACGGTACCTACCTGCCAAACTCAACTCCCCTCAAATCATTAGGTGGAAATCCTCAAATCCCCTTAAATCAGACGGCACCCACCTGGCAAACTCAACTGCCCTCAAATCATCATGTGGAACCCCTCATAATCTCAAATCTTGGGGACTCCCAAACACCTGGCAAACTCAACTCCTCAAATCTAAAATCATAGGGACTCCCAAACACCTGGCAAACTCAACTCCTCAAATCTAAAATCATGGGGAATCCCAAACACCTGGCAAACTCAACTCCCCACCCGGCCCCTTCCACCTGGCAAACTCAACTCCCCTTCCATGGCCAACTCAACTCCTCAAATCTCAAATCATGGGGAATCCCAAACACCTGAAAAACTCAACTCCCCATTTGCCCCTCCCACCTGGAAAACTCAACTCCCCTCAAATCATAAGGTGGAACCCCTTAAATCTCCTTAAATCAGACGGCACCCACCTGGCAAACTTAACTCCTCTCAAATCATCAGGCGGAACCACCACCTAGCAAACTCTCCCCTTAAATCAAACGGAACCCACCCAGGTGGAATCCAACCTGGCAAACTCTCCCTTTAAATCAGATAGCACCAACCTAGCAATCAGACAAGACCCACCTGGAAAACTCAACTCCCCTCAAATCATTAGGTGGAACCCCAAATCCACTCCAAGCTCGTGGAACCTCAATTAGCCCAACAACGTACTTCACTTCTATGTCGAATCGAATTGAGGGGGTTCATTGGGATCAAAAGCGCTCTTGATATGCAAAAAAATTGTGAGCATTAAAAAAATAAAAAGTCCACGAGTGAAGAAGGAGAAAGAAATTTTTAAGTGGTTCCGTAGAATTCAATTCCAATCCTTAAGTTAGCTCATTGTAGTTTAGAAACCACAAATTTATTATTTTCCTTGTTTTTTATAAGTTAAACAAAATAGTGAATCTTTTACCGCTTTGATTTGATTCGCCTTTAATAACTAAGATTCCAATGCCCTATTTAGTCATCTTCTAATCTTTGAATGCTTAATTATTAACTATTTAGCTTATTTAATAGTAATAATATAAAATGTACATCATAAATTATTATTTTCCCGCAATAAAATATATTAAATTTAACTTATCACATTTATTAAAATTAAATTACGAATATATACAGGTCATGATCAAGAAAAAGGGCGCCGTGGTTGACCTCAAAGGGGTAGGTTAAGAAAGTGAGCGTCCATAGTTTGCCTTCGCAGAAAATGTTGAATAAATAAAATGTAAAAATAAATATAATAATAACTACAAGGTAATAAAGAAATAATAAAGTCAACATGCATAAGCACAGTAACAAAAAAAATACACAAGACACTATTGTTACCAATGTATAAATTTATTGGTACTTTAATTTTATACATAAACTCTAATTAAATAATCAGATAGACATAAATCTTAAAAAATTCTCATTTAATGAGAAATAAATTATAATAATTTAATTTAATTTTTAGTAGTATTTTAATTTGTCAAATCTCTTATTTTTCATAAGAGTGTAACTTTTAGATTCCCTTTTATTTAATAATAAGTGTAGATGTTGATCAGGTTTGAAAATTATCTCTGAGTTTTGCACATATACAAATGAACATTTAACTTAGGTAATTGTAATTTTTTTACTTCCAAATATATCATTCCCATACAAGATCAGAGCTAATTATTTTAGCCTGATCTTTTAATTAAAATATTTATTTTCTTTACTGTGTCTGTGTTATTTATAGCTAGAATTTTTCAAACGATTTTAGAAGGGATATCAACAAATTCTTGAATAGTTACTTCCTAGCGGCGTTATCTAGTTTGAATTTATTTATTCTTGTCGGCGTTGCGCATTAATATGACAAAATCCATTTTAATTACAGATCGGATATTCTAAAATAATTTTAAAGAAAACTGCCACTGGAATTCACAAATGTGAAAAAAATCTCCGTCGGCAAAAATGTTCCTTGGGCTTCACTGTTCTTTTATAAAAAATTCTTATTCTAAATTATATTTTATTTACCAAAAATCCTGTTTCTTCGGCTTCTTATCATAGGTATAGGTTTGTTTCAACTTATTTTTTAGTCTTCATTGATCCGAGCAAGTACATGGGATGATAAGCATTCTAACCAACTAAATGTGCAAGAACCCAAAAAACGAAAAATAAAAAAGCTTCGACTCACACTTTTTTCCTCGACTACACCATGGCCATGAATGAATTGGTGTATCATATACTTAAATATGATTGATTGGTTTATAGTCGCCACCACATACGAATGGGCGAGAGTTTTTTTAAAAAAATAGCTTGGGTAGATGCAAAGACGTGATGATTAAAAGGATTTTTTGGCAGCTGCAATGTTGGCTAGTGACTACAAATTACCACCAACATAAGATTAGAAACGACACTTAATGGTTTTGGGCATGGTCACACCAAAACCTTCGCTCATTTATTTATAATTTTGCTTCCTTTTCAATATGCCCCTTAAATTTTTTCGGAAAATTGCTTAGCTTAAGCTTTCTATGATCACATATTTTTTTAAACAAAACAAGATTAAGTGTTTACCACATTAGTTAATGTACAAAAGCCATACGAATACTAAATATTACGAAAATCCATCCATTTAGGTCAAGTAACCTTTCAAACAAACATATATGCTAATATAACAATATTTTATATGATTTTTACCGTTAACTTATATCTGTTAGTTTAGTTTTAGGATTAATTGGGAGTGAATAAATATATATTAGAGATATTAGGCTATTACGTAATTAGGGTTGATTAATAGCTATTTGAATAAATTTCATAGTGATTAATTGCAGGTCTGTCGTGCTTTGGGTGTGGATTAATGGAAAAAATCAAGTTTTTGGTAAAAAAATCTATAATCAGTCAATGTTTGTTGATTTGGCATTTTTTAGCATCAGAACTTGAAGTTGTCATTTTGAGACGGAAAGAGCGAAGCCATTAAATTTAAAACTTGTCAACATCCAACAAAGAATGTGAAAGGACAAATAAAGCCGTCCTCCCTTGTTGGCTTGTGATAACTATGTGAAGATTTGTCAATATGTATGCCATTAAAGACAAAGCAATGCTAACGACTAGATTTTGAATGAAGCATCTACATTGATTTGATCATCAGACTTTGTTTGAAACAACCTTTTACTTCTTGTATCTATAGAATGACTTCACATATAAAAGAGGGGGACCGCCAGGAGCGGCAGCTTCCTTGGCTCTTCTGTTCTATTTTGTTTTTTTTTATGATTTTATTATACTTTTTTAGAAACTTTACAATGGGATTGAATAAATATTTTACATTTGTAGTTTGTCACTAATTTGCATTTCTAAGGTAAGGAATTCACTGAAATAGATCCTGGAGTTTATATTTATGTGAAATAAATATTTTTATTTTATTCAAGGACTTTACTGTTTATTGTGCCTGCCTTTTAATTTATCATTGGAAATTTATTTTATTTATAGATTCAATCATGCTTTTATCATTATTTAAAATAATTATTAATGACAAATTCTTTGGGATTCAAAGTTTATTATAAAATTATTTACTACTTGTCAATTTCAATTTATGCATTTATAATTATTCATTTGATTTTATTCGATTAAAGGTGGGAGTGCATATTTTAGAATACATAAACAGGCTTTCACGATATAATATTCCACAATAACAAATATTAAATTCACGAATATTACGAGAGAAAGATAAATAAAAATTTTATTAATGATCATAAATATGAATTTCCATAATTTATGGAGTGTGAATTATGATACCCTAGATTGTGAACATTTGAAGGTTTTTTTATTGTTTATTTGCTTCTGTTTAACTTTCATTGAATTTGAGATTATTCTTTTCTGTTCTTTTTCGTTATCTTCGTAACTTGCATTCTTGTAGTTTTAGTAAATTAGTTAAGAACAACTTAATTTGCCTCGAAATATCATTTGTCATTACTAAACTATAAAGTTATAAATTGATTTCCGCACAAGCTAGTAATATTTTAAAACACAACATATGCATATGCTTATGATTAAACATACTTATAACGATAAACAATGTTGCTAAGACATGATTAATTACTTGAAACAAACACAAAGACATTTACATCATGCATGACGAAGCTACTGAAGCTGGTAAAGATGGCTTGATAGCCTAGGAGCAACAATGGCATCCAGAGGAGTTGCTTTGGGCATGGTCAGACCCAATCCTTCACTCATGTCCACAGGTTCATCCCCCTGGGTCGCCATGTTGAAGCTGTGAAGAAGGCGAGCCAGTGTCAAATGCATAACTTGAACTGCAAATGAGATTCCTGGGCACATCCTTCTACCCGCCCCAAATGGAATGAACTGGAAATTTTGCCCTCTAAAATCCACATCTTTGTGGGTACTTAGGAACCTCTCTGGCTTGAACTCGGATGGGTCCTCCCACACAATTGGGTCTCGGTGGATCCTCCACAGATTGAACAAGACTTGTGTGCCTGCTGGAACATAAAAACCTCCAACATTGCAGTCTTCAATTGCTTCATGAGGTACCGAAAGTGGTCCAGCAGGGTAAATGCGCAATGTTTCTTTGACGATGGCTTGAAGGTATGGAAGGTTTCCAATGTCTGATTCATCCACATTTCTTTCACTCCCCACAACACCATCCACTTCTTCTTGTGCCTTCTTTAGGACATGGCGGTTGTTTAGTAGCAGCGAGAGTGCCCAGGTCATTGTAACATATGTGGTATCGCTTGCAGCAAGAATCATCGTCTGCACCATATACAATCGTATAGTCACGCAATCGTAGTGCTACATGTGATATTTATTAAACCTTATCATGTTAACAAATTTCTTTTTATAATCAATATATGATTAATTAGAACCCAGATGGTAAAACAATAGCCGCCGATCAGTCATTATTTATTAGAGATTAATTTCTTTTTATTCACAAAATCTTAACAACTACCTTGCTTCTCTGTCAAACCGCCCGTAGAAATACTTTCTTGATTACTACCATCATTGAAATAATTTACCATGCAAGATTTGAATCAATATGCCTAACTGTTAACATTAAGTAGAGTTATTAATAACAAATTAATTACACATGCTATTATAATCTCACCAGTAAAGTTGCCTTCATGGTGAGCTCAGGATCGCAATCAGTCACCGGAAAACAATCGATCGTTGAAAGCATCACGTCGATGAGGTCCTGGCCTGCCGTCACACCCGTCGTCGTCCTCCGGCGGCGATGCTCCTCGATCCATCCAGTCGCTAGGGAGTCGAGCTTCCTCTCCGTCTCCTTCATGGCCCGAATATACCCTCCAATGTCCAACCACTCCAAACATGGAATTGCATCCGAAGGAACCAGAACCCCCATCAAATAGAACAAGCTCTCAACGGCAGCCTTATACTCACCGGCCTCGTCATCCCCGTCCGCGTCCTCACCGTAGTAACGCTTTCCGGCCACCATCATGGCCACGTTATTAAAGGCGAGATCGGCCAGCCACTGCTTGAACTCCACCTTCACCGGCCGCCGGTGGTTCTTCTCCCAGAAGGTGGTGCAACCGCCTAACACTCAAACTCACCTCCATGGCTCTGATTTGCTTCGTGAGCTCGAGTTGCCGGCCGGAGAGGAGTTGGAGGGTGGCCAGCTTCCTGGCCTCGCGCCAGTAGGCGCCGTATGGGGCGAGTCCGAACATGGAGTAGTTGTAGGCAAGGTACTTGCCGGCGGCAAGGAGGGGGCGGTTGGCGAGGGCCTTGTCGTGGACGGTGAGGCACTCCTTGGCTACCTCCCAGCTGCTGACCACCACCGTCCGGCGCTGGCCGATCCAGAGAGTGAAGGCCGGGCCGTAGCTGTCGGCCATGGCGCCGAGGGTCCTGGCCAGTGTTTGCTTCCCTCCGAGAAGGTGGAGATGGCCTAACACAGGCCATCTTCCTCTTGGTTCTGGTGCTTCTTTGGATCTAGCTATCTTTTTTCGTTGTTTTTGTAAGAACCAATTTGGTAGGAAGCTAAAGATCAGACAGGAAATGGTGATCATGAGGAGTGCAAGTATTAACGGTTGAAGTAGAAGAAGGTCCATGTTTTTGGGAAGGGAAATGCGGATAGCTATTGTACCAGAGAGCTATATAGGGGCCTTGTTCATAAGGTTCATATAGTGAAGTACGGTTTTCTTTTCCTTAAAGGGAAAAGCGTATGGGATAACATATGGTGACGTGCTTAGATCTTGCGTTTCCAACACCACAAAGACAAAAATTAAGGTTGGATAAGACGTGGTAAGAAGAGGATACAGATGTCGGAGATTTGGCCGCTCATTTTTCAACAAAGATGAGCGCAAGCGCGACTAATATTAGTCAATATTGATCAATCTGGATAGCTGATTAGGACAACAAAATCATCACTAGGTTATCTTCCGCTTTCCAATAAAATTAAGGATCTTTATTTTTTTTCTTTCTTCATTTTATAATTTTTATTTTCCTCCGTTGGCAGCTTATTCATACTTAGCGCAAGTCAAGGTCTCTTTCTTTTTACAAATAAAATAAAATATACGTCGCAAAGAATATTATGTACAGTCAAGTATACTTGGAATATAATGCAGGTTATCCAATAATATATATTATTAAAATATTTTATTTATTTTTATTTTTAATAGATTTGTATGTAATTTTTATATTTTATTTTTTGAGTAATTTGAAAATATTTTTATTTGTTGCCTACAAGCAATAGGCTAATTTTCTTGTACTTTAATGATTTTTTTTATGATGATTCGATTGCATGCAGGCCTTTATCTATTTAGGTTTGTTTTTTATTTTTATTTTTTAATATTTTAGAAAATGGTAATTTAGATCATCTTCTTCTACATCATATGGTGGAAGTGCTTTTGTTGCATCATTTGGTAGAAGTATGTTTGTTGGTTTCTATATCGAACATCAATAATTGTTTTCTTCAATACCATCAAGTTGATTATTTTTGTTCCTAATCTGTTGCATATTCAATTTTCTTAATCATGGCTTCTGTAAGTTTTTCTTCATCTGACAAAAATAATTTGTTTGAACACCAAATTTTTCTGTTCAGGAGAAGAGTGCCCATTAGGGGTGGACTTGGAACAAGGGTAGATCATTTGTTCGATTTCGTTAAAACCAAATCAAACTAATTATATAATTAACCGAATTGAGGTGGTTTGGTTAACCAAATAAAAACCAAACTATAATTGATAGCACATATTTAGAAGCTAATTATAAATTTATCACAAAAATTTATATGAATATTTTTTGATTTAGGGCATTGTATAATAGGTACATACTATATAACATATTAAACTTTCATCTCTTATATATACATAAATAGGGTTTTTTTAATAAATTGAACAAAAATAATAATTTTATAAATTTTTATTTTGTATCATAATAAATTAAATATATATGGGCACATGTACAATAAAAAAGTGAAGGAACTAATACAAATAAATCTCGTTCCGTTTATTAATTTATCTGGTATGATCGGTTTCGTCCAAAAACCCACCAAACATATATATATATATATATATATTATATGTAGTTTGGGCGTGAAATCGCCCAGCATCGTGCTTCACTTTTATGTCGAATCGAATTGAGGGGGTTCAATGGGACCAAAAGCACTCTTGATATGCAAAAAAATGGTGAGAGTTAAGAAAATAAAAATAAAAATGAAAGGTCCACGAGTGAGGAAAGAGAAGGAAATTTTTACGTGGTTCCGTAGGGTTTAATATAAATCCTTAAGTCAGCCAGTGTAGTTTAGAAACTACAAATGTATTATTTTCCTTGATTTTTATAAGTTACACAAAATAGTGAATCTTTTACCAATTTGATTTGATTCACCTTTAATAACTTAGATTTCAATGCCCTGCTTTTGTCATCTTCTAGTCTTCGAATGCTTAACTATTAACTATTTAGCTTATTTAATAGTAATAATATATAATGTATACCGTAAATTATTATTTTCCCGCAATAAAATATATTAAATATAACTTATCACATTTACTAAAATTAAATTACGAATATATATGGGTCATGATCAAGCAAAGGGGCCGCCATGGTCGCCCTCAAAGGGGTAGGTTAAGAAAGTGAGCATCCATAATTTACCTTCGCAAACAACGTTGAATAAATAAAATGTAAAAATAAATTTAATAATAACTACAAGGTAATAACGTAATAATAAAGTCGACATGCATAAGCAGAGTAACAAAAAAACACAAGGCACTGTTGTTACCTTTGTATTAATTTATTGTTACCTTAATTTATATATAAACTCTAATTAAATAATTAGATGGACATAATATCTTAAAAAGTTCTAATTAAATGAGAAGATAAATTATAATAATTTAGTTTAATTTTTTAGTCGTATTTTAATTAGTCAAATCTCTTAGTTTTCATAAGAGTGTTACTTTTAGATTCCCATTTATTTAATAATAAGTGAAGATGTTGATCAGGTTTGAAAATTATCTCCGAGTTTTGCACATATACAAATGAACAATTTACTTAAGTAATTGTAATTTTTTTACGTCCAAATATATCATTCCCATACAAGATTAGAGCTAATTATTTTAGTCTGATCTTTTCATGAAAATATTTATTTATTTTTACTGTCTGTGTCATTTATAGCTAGAATTTTTCGGACGATTTTAGAATGGATATCAACAAATTCTTGAATAGTTACTTTCCTAGCGGCGTTATCTAGTTTGAATTTATTTATTCTTGTAGGCGTTGCGTATTGATATGACAAAATCCACTTTAATTACAGATCGGATATTCTAAAATAATTTTTAACAAAACTGCCACTGGAATTCACAAATGTGAAAAAAATACCGTCGGCAAAAATGTTCCTTGGGCTTCACTGTTCTTTTATAAAAATTTCTTATTCTAAATTATATTTTATTGACCAAAAATCCTGTTCCTTGGACTTCTTATCAGAGGTATAGGTTTGTTTCAACTTATTTTTTTAGTCTTCGTTGATCCGAGGAAGTACATGAGATGATAAGCATTCTAACCCACTAAATGTGATTGATTGGTTTATAGTCGCCACCACATACGAATGGGCCAGAGTTTTTTTAAAAAAATAGCTTGGGTAGATGCAAAGACGTGATGATTAAAAGAAAGGATTTTTGGCAGCTTCAATGTTGGCTAGTGACTACAAATTACCACCACATAAGATTAGAAACGACACTTAACGGTTTTGGGCATGGTCACACCAAAACCTTCGGTCATTTATTTATAATTTTGTTTCCTTTTCAATATGCACCGTAAATTTTTTCGGAAAATTGTTTAGCTTAAGCTTTCTATGATCACATTTTTTTAAAACAAAACAAGATTAAGTGTTTACCACATTAGTTAATGTACAAAAGCCATACGAACACTAAATTTTACGAAGATCAATACATTCAGGTCAAGCAACCTTTCAAACAAACATATATGCTGATATAACAATATTTTATATGATTTTTACCGTTAACTTATATCTGTTAGTTTAGTTTTAGGATTAATTGGGAGGGAATAAATATATATTAGAGATATTAGGCTATTATGTTTTTAGGGTTGATTACTAGCTATTTGAGTAAATTTCATGGTGATTAATTGCAGGTCTGTGGTGCTTTGGGTGTGGATTAATGGAAAAAATCAAGTTTTTGGTAAAAAAATCGATAATCTGTGAATGTTTGTTGATTTGGCATTTTTTAGCATCAGAACTTGAAGTTGTCACTTTGAGACAGAAAGAGTTGAAGCAATTAAATTTAAAACTTGTCAACATCCAACAAAGAATGTGAAAGGACAAATAAAGCCGTCCTCCCTTGTTGGCTTGTGATAACTATGTGAAGATTTGTCAATATGTATGCCATTAAAGACAAAGCAATGCTAACCACTAGATTTTGAATGAAGCATCTAGATTGATTTGATCATCAGACTTTGTTTGAAACAACCTTTTACTTCTTGTATCTATAGAATGACTTCACGTATAAAAAGAGGGGACGGCTAGGAGCGGCAGCTTGCTTGGCTCTTCTGTTCTATTTTGTTTTTTTTATTATTATTATTTACTTTTTTAGAAACTTTACAATGGGATTGAATAAATATTTTATATTTGTAGTTTGTCACTAATTTGCATTTCTAAGGTAAGGAATTCACTGAAATAGATCATGGAGTTTATATTTATGTGAAATAAATATTTTTATTTTATTCAAGGACTTTACTGTTTATTGTGCCCGCCTTTTAATTTATCATTGGAAATTTATTTTATTTATAGATTCAATCATGTTTTTATCATTATTTAAAATAATTATTAATGACAAATTCTTTGGGATTCAAAGTTTATAATAAAATTATTTACTACTTGTCAATTTCAATTTATGCATTTATAATTATTCATTTGATTTTATTCGATTGAAGATGGGAGTGCATATTTTAGAATAAATAAAAGGCTTTCACGATATAATATTCCACAATAACAAATATTAAATTCAAGAATACTACGAGAGAAAGAAAAATTAAAATTTTATTAATGATCATAAATATGAATTTCCATAATTTATGGAGTGTGAATTATGGTACCCTAGATTGTGAACATTTGAAGGTTTTTTTATTGTTTATTTGCTTTTGTTTAACTTTCATTGAATTAGAGATTATTCTTTTTGTTCTTTTTCGTTATCTTCATAACTTGCATTCTTGTAGTTTTAGTAAATTAGTTAAGAACAACTTAATTTGCCTCGAAATATCATTTGTCATTACTAAACTATAAGTTATCAATTGATTTGCGCACATGCTAGTAATATTTTAAAACACAACATATGCATATACATATGATTAAACATACTTATGACGATAAACAATGTTGCTGAGACGTGATTAATTACTTGAAACAAACACAAAGACATTTACATCATGCATGACGAAGCTACTGAAGCTGGTAAAGATGGCTTGATAGCCTAGGAGCAACAATGGCATCCAGAGGAGTTGCTTTGGGCATGGTCAGACCCAATCCTTCACTCATGTCCACAGGTTCATCCCCTGGGTCGCCATGTCGAAGCTGTGAAGAAGGCGAGCCAGTGTCAAATGCATAACTTGAACTGCAAATGAGATTCCTGGGCACATCCTTCTACCCGCCCCAAATGGAATGAACTGGAAATTTTGCCCTCTAAAATCCACATCTTTGTGGGTAGCTTAGGAACCTCTCTGGCTTGAACTCGGATGGGTCCTCCCACACAATTGGGTCTCGGTGGATCCTCCACAGATTGAACAAGACTTGTGTGCCTGCTGGAACATAAAAACCTCCAACATTGCAGTCTTCAATTGCTTCATGAGGTACCGAAAGTGGTCCAGCAGGGTAAATGCGCAATGTTTCTTTGACGATGGCTTGAAGGTATGGAAGGTTTCCAATGTCTGATTCATCCACATTTCTTTCACTCCCCACAACACCATCCACTTCTTCTTGTGCCTTCTTTAGGACATGGCGGTTGTTTAGTAGCAGCGAGAGTGCCCAGGTCATTGTAACATATGTGGTATCGCTTGCAGCAAGAATCATCGTCTGCACCATATACAATCGTATAGTCACGCAATCGTAGTGCTACATGTGATATTTATTAAACCTTATCATGTTAACAAATTTCTTTTTAATAAATATATGATTAATTAGAACCCAGATGGTAAAACAATAGCCGCCGATCAGTCATTATTTTTTAGAGATTAATTTCTTTTTATTCACAAAATCTTAACAACTACCTTGCTTCTCTGTCAAACTGCTCGTATAAATACTTTCTTGGTTACGACCACCATTGAAATAATTTACCATGCAAGATTTGAATCAATATGCCTAACTGTAAACATTAAGTAGAGTTATTAATAACAAATTAATTACACATGCTATTATAATCTCACCAGTAAAGTTGCCTTCATGGTGAGCTCAGGATCGCAATCAGTCACCGGAAAACAATCGATCGTTGAAAGCATCACGTCGATGAGGTCCTGGCCTGCCGTCACACCCGTCGTCGTCCTCCGGCGGCGATGCTCCTCGATCCATCCAGTCGCTAGGGAGTCGAGCTTCCTCTCCGTCTCCTTCATGGCCCGAATATACCCTCCAATGTCCAACCACTCCAAACATGGAATTGCATCCGAAGGAACCAGAACCCCCATCAAATAGAACAAGCTCTCAACGGCAGCCTTATACTCACCGGCCTCGTCATCCCCGTCGGCGTCCTCACCGTAGTAACGCTTTCCGGCCACCATCATGGCCACGTTATTAAAGGCGAGATCGGCCAGCCACTGCTTGAACTCCACCTTCACCGGCCGCCGGTGGTTCTTCTCCCAAAGGTGGTGCAACCACCTAACACTCAAACTCACCTCCATGGCTCTGATTTGATTCGTGAGCTCGAGTTGCCGGCCGGAGAGGAGTTGGAGGGTGGCCAGCTTCCTGGCCTCGCGCCAGTAGGCGCCGTATGGGGCGAGTCCGAACATGGAGTAGTTGTAGGCAAGGAACTTGCCGGCGGCAAGGAGGGGGCGGTTGGCGAGGGCCTTGTCGTGGACGGTGAGGCACTCCTTGGCCACCTCCCAGCTGCTGACCACCACCGTCCGGCGCTGGCCGATCCAGAGAGTGAAGGCCGGGCCGTAGCTGTCGGCCATGGCGCCGAGGGTCCTGGCCAGTGTTTGCTTCCCTCCGAGAAGGTGGAGATGGCCTAACACAGGCCATCTTCCTCTTGGTTCTGGTGCTTCTTTGGATCTAGCTATCTTTTTTCGTTGTTTTTGTAAGAACCAATTTGGTAGGAAGCTAAAGATCAGACAGGAAATGGTGATCATGAGGAGTGCAAGTATTAACGGTTGAAGTAGAAGAAGGTCCATGTTTTTGGGAAGGAAATGCGGATAGCTATTGTACCAGAGAGCTATATAGGGGCCTTGTTCATAAGGTTCATTTAGTGAAGTACGGTTTTCTTTTCCTCAAAGGGAAAAGTACAGATAATGGGAGTAACATATGGTGACGTGCTTAGATCTTGCGTTTCCAACACCACAAAGACAAAAATTAAGGTTGGATAAGACGTAGTAAGAGGATACAGATGTCGGAGATTTTGGCCGCTCATTTTTCAACAAAGATGAGCTGCATAGCGCGACTAACATTAGTCAATATTGATCAATCTGGATAGCTGATTAGGACAACAAAATCTATCACTAGGTTATCTTCCGCTTTCCAATAAAATTAAGGATCTTTATTTTTTTCTTTCTTCATTTTATAATTTTTATTTTCCTCCGTTGGCAGCTTATATACGTCACAAAGAATATTATGTACAGTCGAGCATACTTGGAATATGATGCAGGTTATCCAATAATATTTATTATTAAAATATTTTATTTATTTTTATTTTTAATAGATTTGTATGTAATTTTCATATTTTATTTTTTGAGATTTTGAAAATATTTTTATTTGTTGCCTACAAGCAATAGGCTAATTTTCTTGTACTTTGATGAATTTTTTTTATGATGATTCGATTGCATGCAGGCCTATATCTAACTAGGTTTGTTTTTTATTTTTTAGAAAGTGGTAATTTAGATCATCTTCTTCATCATCATATGGTGGAAGTGCTTTTATTGCGTCATTCGGTAAAAATACTTTTGTTGGTTTCTATATCGAACATCAATAATTGTTTTCTTCATTCCCATCAGGTTGATTATTTTTACTCCTAATCTATTGCATATTCAATTTTCTTGATCATGGCTCCTGTAAGTTTTTTTCATCTTGACAAAAATAATTTGTTTGAATACCAAAATTTTCCGGCTAGGAGAAGAGTGCACATCAGGGGTGGACTTGGAACAAGGACATATCATTTGTTTGATTTGGTTAAAACCAAAACGAACTAATTCTATAATTACCCGAATTAAGGTTGTTCGGTTAACAAAATAAAAACCAAACTATAATTAATAGCACATATTTAGAAGCTAATTATAAATTTATTACGAAAATTTACATGACTATTTTTCTAATTTGGGACATTGTATAATAGGTACATACTATATAATGTATTAAACTTTTATCTCTTATGCATACATAAATAGGGTTTTTTTAATAAATTGAACAAAAATAATAATTTTATAAATCTTTATTTTGTATTGTAGTAAATTAAATACACAAAGGCACATGTACAATAAAAAAGTGAAGGAACTAATACAAATAAATCTCTTTCCATTTATTAATTTATTTGGTTTGATCGGTTTCGTCCAAAACCAAACATACCAAACTAAGTTTGTTGATTTTTAATTTTAACCCAACTACGACTAAACCGACGTATAACCGAATTATTGGAATGAATTTAGTTCAATCAGTTTGGTCAACCAAACATGCTCACCTCGACTTGGATCCCTCAACCCAAAGTCCGGATCATCAGGCTTGCTCACTCATTGATTACCACTTGGCAAGTCCAGTTCATGCAACATGTAGGCCTTGGTTTGGATGAGATTTGGGCCACGCACACTAAAAGTTATTTTGGTTTGGCCTCACAAACACAGCCGGCTAGAAATTCTCTCTTTTAACTTTCATCTTCCCACAAGGGTGATGAGTTGGAACTTGGAAGCCACCGTCACCCACTCGGCCTTGTGACACGCCAACACCCACCTTGCCGCCACCCAGTCATTGTTGTAGGGGATGAGATGTATATTACGATTTTAGTTCTTGGATTTGTTGACGGGTATGGAGGTGGTAGTGCTTCTTCCTGGGCGGATGGTCGGCGTCTTGGTGTCCCCGGAGCCGCCTTCCATGTCATCACTCCCGGATCTGCTCTCATACACTTCTCTATTTTTGTTGCTGTTGATGTTATTGTTGGTGGTCTGGGTTTTAGCTTTTGCACGCTCCCATTGGGGAGCTTTCTACATTCTGGTTTGCCCCATCAAACAAGGAACTCCAGTAGGATGGAGTGCAATGAGGATGAAGAAGGGGGTGGTGGTAGTGTACCAGTGTAGGGAGAGTCCGGGGAGGAGCTGAAGATGCAATTGGCGACAACGACGGCAATGGGGGGCGAGCATTTTTGAAGGGGATGTTGGCCGCCACCACTCTTGCACGGGAGGCTTCCCGTAACACCTGGATTTGGTTTGATTTGGCCGAAAATAAAACCAAATCGTTAAATTTTGAAATATTAATTTATAATTTATTAAAATTAAAAACTGATGCAAGAAAGACCTAAACACGAAGGAATTTAATCCATAAACAACACAAAAAATGCATGTATGATGCTTAGGGTTTGGTTCATTCAAATAGGACATACTAAATAAGTTGAATTTGCATAAGAGACTAAGTTTTTAAATAAAATTCGGTAGAGTCTCCTCATTAAATAAAATAATAAAAATTTTACACAGCCTATATAATTATTATTTAATTACAGAATAGTCTTAGAATATTTTATAATATTACTTAGCATTCACAAAAGTATTTATAAGGCATTACACTACATTCTTAAATCATTTACATTATATTTAGCACAAATTTTACATTCATGAGGTTGTTGGCTTATCTGCAAGTATAAATCAGAGAAGCTCTTCCAATATATGTTCCTTCTTTGCTATGTGTACCTAAACAAGTAACAAAATTTCGCTTGTTTATATTATTTAACCATCAGTTTTAGAACTCTGAGGCTTGGAGGAATTGGCACAAAATAAATTAGAGCTTTATACCCCAGAGTATTTTATTTGAAAAATAGAGGAAATATAAATAGGTAACTAAAATCTAGCAACTACAATGATATCATAACATGAGGCACAAGTCGGCATGGGTCACAACACAAGTCTAAAGGTCACACAGTCACAACATAATCATATAATCTATAGTCACATAACGTCTACATAAATGTGTCATACATAACAAGAAATACTAGAAGTCTCCAAGGGACACAACACAAACAACACCAAAATCTACAATACCAAAAGTTGGTCCAACATCAACAAGAGTCCTTATGATATGCGAAGCTACTCCAGCATGCCAAGCCTGAGCACCTACATAATATTAGAATATATATTAGCAATGAGTGTCACTGAGTTTCAAATAACTAATAGGAAAAAATTTCAATACTGACGAATAAGTAAAATAATTATCTACGAGGAACTAAAATAAAACAATAACATTTTTACGACACACTGATCATAAGTGGCTAATAAGGCCTGATCATAATCACAAGAAACCGTATACATGGATCGGATAATAGCTCACAGTAACATGCATATAATATGACCAATAAGGCTTAACAGATTATCATTGAACATTGCATGGTCCAGATATAGTCGATGAAGGCATACACATGTTGAAATATACATACACTACTAGCATGTAGTAACCTGATATCATATACATAATTGCCAATCTAACACCACAAGCGGGTGTCGACCGAACCTCCCGGTGACGTCATGCTCATTCACCTCGCGTGTAAGTCAAAATCCAAAAACATATTACATATATAAGGTTTAGGCATAAACAATTTAAGTAACGCTAAAGTAAGAGTTCAAGTGGATCTTGTAACTTATGAAATCTCATCAATGGATCTCATCTTTGAGGTTTTATCAAACTGTAAGTTTGATTAAATGACCTATAAATAGTAGGATCAAATAAAATATCACTAACTTCATTCTATGATTTAAATCAAATCACATGAGCTAAGCAGATGATATAGGAGAAAAGAGTCCTAATGAACCTAAGAAGAGCTCATCGACCTACCACGGCAAGCCCAACTCCGAGCGGCCTAGCTATAAGGACAGCTATACGACCTTGTATGATGAATGCATGCAATACATAAAGAGTTATATATGCAGGAAGAATGTATGACATACAATAAGAAATTAAATAATACACAACTGATCTAATCTGATAGTCGTGTTCATACGTGAATTCTGATATCGTGAAATAAGTTGAACTAGTTAATAAACCAAGTGCTTAAATGATAAGTGTGATGTTGGCATATTAGGAACATTAAGTGGGCATAAACCACCTCAATTAAGATTCAAATGATGTCAGGGTGTTTGGGGATCTTGACACATAAGCTTGAGCTATCCTAACATACTACACAATAGCGTTATAGTTAAATTATTATTAAAATAATCAAATCTGATTGGTAAATTAGTTGGTAACCCAATGATTAGATCACCAAGACCAATTGAGTTCTGAAACATAAAAGATGTTGAATCAGACAAATTTGGTTGGCTCCAGTTGAGCGAATTGAGATATTATCATCACCCAACCAAACTATAATAATTTTATTAATTAAAAATTTTATCATTTATTAAAATAATTTCATTGTGAATTAATTAAGATTACATAGTAAGTTCATTTTATAATATAACTTGCACAGAAATTATTATTACAATACCTATTTAACTAATTAATATTTGGCGTGCTACCTGAGATGACTTGTTCACAACCCAAATTTATAAAATTAAATATTTTTCTATTTACAACCTTGATTAGGTGATGTTTTACCGTTCACCATCAACAAACACACAAAATACAACTCAAATATCAATGAAGATATGATAAACTTTATATAAAAATCAAAACTTTATAACGATCTAATATTAAAAATATATTGAATAATATATTAAAATGATATGAAATGCATGATCTAACAAGAGTCTACATGCAACAATGCAAATCACGCAAAACAACTAAATAATAGGTAAGAAAAGCACTCTTGGAGGAAGAGGAAGAGAAAGGGGGAAGAAAAGGGAGAAAAAGGAGAAAGAGAGGAAGAAAATAGGGGGGAAAGGGGAAAGAGGGAAGAAGGGGAGGGCGGCGACTAAGAGGAAGAGGGAAGAGGAGAAGAGAAAAAAGGGTAGCTAGGGTTCAAAAAAAAAAAACCTTATCCAACGCTGGCACAAATGTGCCCCGAGAGTGCCTTTGCGTCTCACACTGGGATGCATGTGCACAACATCCGAGGGCACAAAGGCACTGGGAGGGCACCCTTGTGCTCGACACTTTTTGCCGTGACAATGAGAAAAGAGGGAAAGAAAAGAAAGAGGAGGAAGGGAAAATAAAAGAAAAGGGGAAGGACAACTTTTAATACGCCGAGTATGCATTCGACACAACTCTAGCACGACATGCGCCCTAGGCTAGCTAAAACACTTGAAACCATAATAAGGTTACAACTAGGTAATTGGGGCCGACCGAATAATACTCGATGGTGGACGTGCCCAATGCCGATATCCACAACATCGCATAAGGACCCACTTAGCGCCAACCCAATCGAATCGAACTAACTGCACATTTCCAAGTCAAATAAAACATGAAACTGATCATAAAAATGGAATAATAATGGACCGAATTTTATGCTTCCTCCAACAACTAAATCTTTCTTCCTCCCACACATCAATCTCTCCATCCTCGATTTCTTCTTACCATGGTAGAACATGTAGCATCATGGATCAGCACTACTGGATTTTTTTTGTTTTTCTAAAATAAAAGAAATTGGAATGATGGATGACAACGGAGTTCATTAGAAGAAAAAAGGGATGAAACAAACACACTGGAAAGGGAGAAGGTGAAATTTACGTCGATTGATGATTGTGAACCGGGAAATATTTTTAATGCGTGAACCAAAATTTATCTAAATCTAGACCCAAGTTGTCAGACCAAGTTGCATTCACTCTAGTTGACAAATGGTGAGTAAGGAGCGAACAAGCCTGGTAAATACGTGGCACCTACGTGCCTGTGATCCAGACTCGACGACCCAAACTTCCTCCTTGCCGCAGACTTGCAGGTGGGCCACCCCATCTGACACGTGCACCTGCCATGCCTGCTATGTGGGATCGCCAAGGCTCCTCCGGACGTGGTTTACATGCATGGCAGTGTGTTGTAGCCAAACGCCTTGCTCAAATATCAACCGCACATATGTCAGGCGATGCTCCCCACATGGTTATGCCCACATCAGCAGCACCATTTGTGTAATCTGCTGTTGTGGCAGTCCATCCAAGTGCCATGTCAGCAATCCTTTTGGCCTCTGAACTTCCCACGGCATTCATAATCAGCTCCCTCCAGGGAGCTCATATCTCTTCTGGTGAGTGGAAATTTAGTTGCCGCCCAACGCCACCAACTACATTTCATAATTTTGTAAAGAAATATCGTAAAAATTTTGAAATATGGGCTTCTTAACACTAACTTATCAAAAGAAGGCTTTTTCTCCAATGAGATTGGCCACTATGCCAACTAAATATCCTTCTTTTGTCTCCCCTCCAAGCCGTTCACCTATTCACCTGCCCGCGAAGAGTTCGCAAATTGCTAGCAAATCAACTACACTTGGCTTTAATGGCTTCACCCGGTTAAACTCGTAGTGCATTTGATGAGTTGTGCTCCTGCTATGCTTCTTGGCCTTCCCATGGCCACTCCTGCCTATTTAGTTTCTTCGGGTGATGTACCCCTTGCTTTATACACCATAAACCAATGCTTCTGTTATAAATGTTCGTGATACTGATGTTTCGTTATATGACTTCTTTGAGACTTGTGTTGAGCAACAAGTGCTCTGCCGATTGGCCGCTCTAAAAAATAAAACTTGATGTGTTGATTCGAATGTTACCTGTGATAACGGGGATTTTGTCAAGGTTGTTGCGATATTCCTAGAAAGCGTTCGGTCACATTGAAAGTCGTGAAAACATAAAGATAACCCAAGAGGTACGACGAATTCGATGAGAATTTGTGGAATACGTGAAGACTCATTAGTGAGGATTCCAATGCTCATAGTGTTTGGAGTTGGCTCTTAATTTTTAAGTGGTATTCATATCTCTAGTCTATAAATATGTGATTAAAGGTATGTATTCGGTATGTATTCGGTATGCTTTTCCTTTGGGGAAGTCCCATGGAGGGTTCTCCTTTATGGAAGATTTGAGGGATTACAGATCTAGACGATCTCTAGATCTAGACAGGGGTCAATTTTGGTAGTGCACGTAAGAGAAAATGAAATTGTTTGTGAGATGAAGATATGAAATGAAATTGTTTGTGAGATGAAGATATGACTTCGGATTCTTCAATAAGATCAACAATGGTTAATTTCTTTTCTCTCTTAATTGGGAGGTAAGTGTTACTCTTTTGGGTGGAGTTTTTCACATTTGGGTGGAGTTTCTACTTTTATTGGGGTGAAGTTTTTCACACTTGGTAGAATTTATATGTATTGGGTGGAGTTTTTCCACATATAACGGGGAGTGGTTTCACTCACAAGGGGTGAATTTGGAGAAGTTATTCATCATCTCAAGTTGAAGTGGGGTCGTAATCCAGAGTGTGAGATTGATCCTATTTTTCATTTGAGGTGTATGATATTTTTTTCAATTTTTAAAGAATTGTATCTTTCAGATCTTGTTATTGATCTGATTTATGTAAAAGAGTTTTCTCAAATTTTATTTCGATATTTTTCGATACTTGATTGTAAGAGATTTCTTAATCAAAGTTAATCGAGTAGGTTGGTTTTCTTTCTCTAAATTGAGAGGAAAATTTCCATCTATTTTTATCTTTGGTGTCTCTTATTCATTTCATCGAGTAGGGGAAATATTTTCTTTCGCTGAAGTGTATATTTCCCAACAAAGGTGCTATTACTATAAACATCAAGCTATGAGTACGAAAGATAAATGAAGAGCAAATCACACCGGAGAATTTTACATGGTTCATCATCGATTTTAATGTGAGATCCAACGAGTCAGTCCATTTGTGACTATTCCAACATGCCGTCATGAAGGCTCCTCTCCTCGGCAAGCCTCCCAATGCAGCAACCACTGCATGACTTCCTCGATTCTTTGGGACTTCTTCCTTCTCCGGCGAAGGCAACAACTTGAGGGCGTTCGAGCAGGCAGCAAGGTGTTGTTATGATCAGACTCCTACATGTGATCGTGCAATGTCTATGAGGCGGCTACGTCCACGTGGTGAAACTCCGACTTCCGTTGTGACCAGAAGATGGTGACGGTGGTAGGTAGGTGCTGCAATCCTATAAGCAACGGACGACGGCCAGAGAATGGTGGCGTAGGGCAGCGAGGCTTCACAACAAGTAAGCTCTTCTCTGTGGTCTGGACTGTTGGAACCGTATGCAAAAAGAAGGAGCGAGGAGGCCAAGGAATGAACGCTCGAACGTTCGGACGTTCGGGAACTGAACTCCCGAGCGGTCGGGTCGTTGTGAAGAAAAAACCGCTTAACTAAGGAAGTGAATGCTCGACCGCAGGCAACGCGAACACAACACGGGCTACGCGGGTTCTCCACGTTTGGGACGATTTTTTGTGTATTTAAATTATTTATCTTTCTTTTCTTCAACATATAGTATTTGTAACCTATTTTTTCATAACAATGAAGGTTCCAGGGTGCTAGAAGAGGATTTTATTCTAGGTTGAGAGAGATGTAATTTTATTATAAACTGCAATTTGTGATTCTTCTTCACACGAAATTTTATTTCCATGGTTTTTTACCCTCGAGTTTGGGGGTTTTTCACATTAATTTTTTATGTCTTTTGTTTTCAATATTTTGTTTCAGTTGTCGGTGTTGTTGGGCACAAAGAACACTTTGTTTAAGCATAAGATGTTAGGTTATACGAGCGAGGGGGGCATGGATGAAGTGCAAGGAATGGGTTTGCTTAAGGGTCTAAAGGCATGTCTTGGCAACTTCTGTTAGTATTGCGTTCTTAGCAAGCAAACAAAAGTATAGCTTGGATCACCCACATCTCATACTAGTAGTCTTTGACTATGTTTATACCTATGTATGGTGGCCATCATCTACAAAATCTCGTGGTGGTGGTGCTTATTTTATTACCTTTATGGATGATTTTTCAAGAAATATTTGGGTTTACTTCATAACACAAGGATGAAGTTAACTCCATGTTCAAACAAATGGAAGGTGGAAGTGGAAACTCAAACTTGGAAGAAGTTCAAGTATTTGAAGTCTAATAATAGAGGTGAGTTTAAGTCCAATGAATTTATTGATTTCTGTCGGTGCAAACCAGATCAGCATTTCACAATACCATACACACCACAGTAAAATAATAAGGATGAACAAAATTTTGTTAGAGAAATCAAGGTGAATGAGATTGAATAAAATATTCTAGGCTGATGCAGTGAATAAGAAATGTTAGATCATCAACATGTCACCTTATCACTAGAAGGAAAAGAATGTTAGATCATCAACATGTCACCTTATCACTGGAAGGAAAAGCTCTGGACAGATAAATTGGTTAACTATTCTGATTTGAAATTAACTATTCTGATTTGAAAATCTTTAATTATCCATGTTTTGTGCATATACAGGATACACAATGGTATAAGCTAGACTTCAAGTCAAGGGAGTGTGTATTTCTTGGGTTCAAGAAAGATGTGAAGGGCTTTAAGCTGTGAGATGCAATGGTTATAATCAACAGAGATGTTACCTTTGATAAGGACTACATGTTGAAACCAAGTTAGTTGCATGTGAATTCAATGTTATCTTTGCTTTGTATCTATTGTTTATAAATATGTAGTTGTATATGGATATACACAACTGAGTGTGATATTGAATCTCACATGAGATTTTGCAGTGAGTCTATTTCTCTACCTCTTAGAGCAAGGAGAGCTCTACTTATAAGGTATGAATTTACCTAATTAATGTTTGTTATCTAGTTGGAAGGTATGTTTCTTTCCAATTAAAGTTTGTTATCTAGCTGGAGATTGTGGTTGCTCCCAATTGGATGTATTTCTCAGTTGGAAACTATATATTATTAACTAGGTCTGATGATTGGAGTTGGAGTTTGCCAGATGATGAATATGATATTTCCTATTCGCCTAATGTGAGAGAGAGAGAGAGAGAGAGAGATGAAAAAAAAAATTCTTATTCCTTGTATTCCATCATTGTTTAGTGAAGATCTTTTCATATACCACAAGTTTGTTGTATACTCTTAATGAAGATGTGGTACCCATAATTTGATTATAGTAGATAGTTCGTGGTTTATCCTCTTATTTTGGGGGTCCATGCTAACTCTATGTGTGTTCATTGTCTTTGACCTTGTCAAAACATAACAAAAGAATTTAGGGATTTTGTGTGTTAAAATTCAAACAAGTGGTATCAGGAGGTTGGTTCATTGGACAGATCATGGAAGAGCTAGATCGAGGATCAATGGCTCATGGAGCTTTCTTGAGAAGATCAAGATTGTTTGTGTAACACCCTAAATCCGGTTCATACTTGCGAACCGAAACTGAAATGTCACTAGTCCCAATTAGGTTGGCATTAGATGAAGATATTAATCTTTATGCATGGATGAATACACAGAACCCTAAGATACTACTATATGAATGATATGTCAACCAATTCAAAAACCAAAATAATTCTAATAAAATCAATGAAAATTCCTAAATTAAAACGGACAGAGTCTCACCAAAAATTACAAGTAGGGACCACATTGTCATTCACACAAAATTCTAATTTGTTGCATAAGTCATTTTGAATCTTGGGTCTTAACCCACTTATTGTACATATTTAATATCTTAATATATTTACTAAAACATATACATTAACATGTCCTCATTAGACATTTTTTACTGAAGCAAATATCATATCACAACACATCATCATTTATTACATTTTATCATATCATTCTCAATGTAACAAAATTATAACAAAAATATTAACCACTCTATCATCTAACATGTGTGTGCAAGAGACATCACTACTCCTCCATCCAGGCTGGCACATCTTACTCATGATCATCACCTACATATATTTTAAAAACACGTTAGTAATGAGTGTTACTGGTCTAAAAATAAATAATATCAAACTAGCTATGAGAGCTAACTATCATATGAAGAAAAACATTCATATACTTCATCAAAACTCTCTGAAGGGCACCTACTAAAGAGCCACCAGGTTGCAGACCTAGTATCTACTAATGCCTCTCTTGGCAGTTTTTCTCATTTCATTTTCTGGTCCCTAGGGACTACTAGTATATCTTAAGCCTTCTCATTTCCTCCATAATTCTCTTGGCCTTTAGTACCTTTTGAACCACAATTCCCAACGTGCACTATACTTAATAATACGGTAAACCTCCACGTTCTCTGAGTGTGAGGAACTTAAACATAGAGTTATCGAGATCCCCCAGGAATAGAACAACCCGCTCACTAATCCATATCCAGCTTTGGCTATCACATGCACCCGCTCATGGTACATGCAACTCAAATTTTCCATCTCTCATCTCACTAAAAACTCGATAAAATTATATATAGTCTGGAGAAGGGATTTATATAATAAGCCCGAAGGCAACTTGTGGTGGATCTTGTTTTTAAAATCATACCCAAGGGATCTCATCCTCGAGGGTTATTAATCCAGAAAACTATTCAACTAAATGGTTTGAGTTAAGTAGGATTTGATAAAATCACCACTAAACTCGTCCTATAATCTATAAAAATAAATCACGATAAAATAGAATAATAAATCAAGGAGGAGTCCTAAACAGACCTGGCAGAAGCACTGAGCATGTTCATGTCCCTAAGCGGCGAGCTCCTACTTTTTATCTACACATCAAAACTAAATATTAGCGCCCACTCTAATCATGTGATGCATGAATGCGATGAAGAACTATATAAAAGATGTGCATTCCCATTAGCCAATTTATAGATTGATCGACTATACCGAATTAAATGGCATAAAAATAATGAAGGAACTATTTACTTTTCTGATAACGGTGAAAATTTTGATTAATTTAATCAAGCCCATTGGAACTATTAATGGTTATGATACCTAACCGTTTAACCAATTTTACATAAGATAATTACGTGATATATATATATGTGTGTGTGTGTGTGTTACACTATTTTTTTACTTGAAGTATTTTTTGTATAAAATTGTTGTAATGTTTGGAACTCATAAATTTTGGAGTTTTTTGTTGTAATTATAATATTAATTTATTTCTTTTATATAATAAAAATATTGTATATTTTGTTTGAGAAGCTATTTTTTATAAGTATGGTTTTTTATTTTTTATTTTTTATTTTATTTCTATAGGTCGATGTGCTATGTAAAATAGTGAAAATTTAATAAAGTTTTAACCATTTAACTGACTACAAATCAGTTAAAATTTAGTTTTGGTAAACTTTATGAATTTCGTTAATGGTTTAGTTACGAATAATAATATAGTAAACAGTTAATGATTATTTAGGGTTAATAGTATCAACTGATCCATAATTGAGCCATTTACAGCCCTAAACAGGGGCCTCTTGGATAAATCTCAAGAGAAATATTATATGCTTCATAAAAATCTCCAAAATATTAGCAACAAAAAGATTTCATATTGGTCATTATAAATTTGGTGTAATAGAAAATATAGATTTGGGGGATCCAAATATAGACAACAAAGTGTTGGGCGAAATAAGTATCACGATAGGGTGCGAATCAAGGGAAAATACACTGATTGTTTAGTTTAATTAATATGTAAATAGAGCTTAATCAGTCAATATATTTGTTAAGTGGGCATATAGCTTATTAATATAGTCAATATAACGTTTAAGTGGATTATGGACTACGTCCACTTGTAAGTTTATAAATAAGGAATGTATTTTCTCTTTTGAATCAACAAATAAATGAAGAATTAAGTTTATTTTATGTGTAGATTAGAAGAGGTGGGCCCTATAGTGTCACATTCTATCAAAGGAAGAACCAGCCCTTCGAAAAGCAGAATCTTAAATTAGGCTTTGTAACCATAATAGCCCAAACTGAGCATTACAACCATGATTTGGTCCTCTAATTATCTCCAAATGTCCCATTTTCCTTGATTCTGTTAGATCACCTTACAAGTTATCTAAGAATTTATATACAAAGTAGTCGTCACATAGTTATCCTTCCTCAACACAATAGTATGAACTTAAAAGAAGAATCTAGATGATTGGAGACTAGATGATCTAAAGGGACAAACCAAGGCATTTTGTGAGGAACATGTGCCAATTCGAGAGGAGCTCTTCGAGTTGATGGATACCTATTTGCAAATATTATATTTATAAATACTTGCATTTGATATTACCTTCGCGATTGCTAAGACTTTTTGTCTATGGTTCACTACAACCGTAGAGAAAATACTCTGCCCACGGAGCTTCTTGCCACGACTAGCTCTCTACGTTGAAAACCGTAGAGTCATTTTTGGCCACGGTTTTGTGCCATTTCTTCATCGTTTCTCACCGTGGGGAACCTTGTGGAACCGTGGGGAAAGGTCAGTTTTTTGTAGGGAAGGTTTTTTACAACAGTAAAAAATATGTTTCTTTTCTCGCATGTTCTTGTAAGTCAAATAAGTGAAAACAACCGTTGCTACATTTTCTTTATCTTTCTCACAACCCAAACAAATTTGAGACTTTGAATTTGCAATTTAAACTAAGCATGGCTTGCAAAAGCTGATTAGGGCAATAACCTACTGTTTTCGTCATGGACAACACCATCGACTCGGCCAAGGATATGAGCTTGTTACACGGAAAAAAGCATCATTTGAAACACGATGGGGAGCAGCAAGGCGGTGGCAAAGCTCTTAACCATTTGTCTAAATATGTGAATGCTTGATCTTAATAGAAGCTTGGACCAAGCGTACTAGCAGGTGAACGAGTATTGCCGGCAGAGTTGGAACGAGTGGCGGGCAAACTTGATTCATACATATATACTTGGGAGCTGGGAACCCCCTGGGTAGTTATGTAGCTTCTTCTTGTTGTTTTACCAGTTTTCCTCACAACATAGCAATATTATATGTATGTATATATATATATATATATATATATATATATATATGCATGTATATTATTACAGTGCAAAATTCGTTAATCATACAAAGGCACTGCCTCATTCATGAGCCAAAGTTTTGTTGAACTATTTTGTTCGCTCATCATTCACGAAAAGAAAAGTAAAGCTCACAGCAAATTTTGGTCGTTATTTTTCCAATTAAAATTACTAGCTATATATAAATGAATATTTATGGTCAAAGTGGGTTATTATAAAATCAACCACGCAAGGAGAACTAAAAGAAAACTGATAAAAATTTTACTAAAAATAAATGACAAAATCATAAATATATAAAATAAGCATTTACTGCTTAAAATTTAAGTTGATTAAACTAAATGGCAAACTAGCGTAAGAGAAAATTTTTCAAAAATAAACTTAAGCATATAAATGAGATAGAGGAGACAACATAAGATAAAAATTTCACAAAGGCTAAAAGTTGATGGCATTATTAGCTTGCCCGGCCTGACAATGATGCTTGTTGAGGTGTCACGGGGCTCTCTTAATCCAAAAGTTAACTAAAGGAATAAAGCTTTCCCATTAGCCTATATACAACTCACCAACGTCATCCATGACGGATAAACCCAACAACTCCTCTTCACAGATCGAGCGTCCCCGAAACCATCGTCGTCTGACAAACTCCCTTAAATCAGACAGCACCCACCCGGTAAACTCAACTCCTCCCTCAGGTAAGTCTGACAAACTCCCTTAAATCAAACAGCACCCACCCGGTAAACTCAACTCCCCCCTCAGGTAAGTCTGACAAACTCCCCTTAAATCAAACAACACCCACCTGGCAAACTCAACTCCCCTCAAATCTTTCCTTAAATCAAACGGCACTCAACTGGCAAACTCAACTCCCGTCAAATCATCAGGTGAAACCCATGAATGAAACACCTCAACTCCCCTCAAATCTCCATGAAGGAAACACATCAACTCCCTGGCACCCTTAAATAAGACGGCACCCCATGAAGGAAACACCTCAACTACCCTTAAATCTCCCCTTAAATCAAGGAATAAAGCTTTCCCATTAGCCTATATACAACTCACCAACGTCATCCACAACCGATGTGGGATAAACCCAACAACTCCCCTCCACGCATCAGGCGTCCCTAAAACCATCATCGTCTGACAAACTCCCCTTAAATCAGACGGCACACACCTGGCAAACTCAACTCCCCTCAAATCTCCCTGTAAATTAGACGGCACCAACCTGACAAACTCAACTCCCCACAAATCATCAGGTGGAACCCATGAAGGAAACACCTCAACTCCCCTCAAATCGCCCCTAAATCTCCCCTTAAATCGGACGGCACCGACTTGACAAACTCAACTCCCTTCAAAACATCAGGTAGAACCCATGAAGGAAACACCTCAACTCCCCTCAAATCTCCCCTTAAATCTCCTTAAATCAAATGGCACTGACCTGGCAAACTCAACTCCCCTCAAATCTCCCCTTAAATCAGACGACACCCACCTAGCAAACTCAACTCCCCTCAAATCATCATGTAGAAGCCCCACCTATCAAACTCAACTTCCCTCAAATCATAAGGTGGAACCCCTCAAATCCCCTTAAATCAAACGGCAGCAACATGGCAAACTCAACTCCCCTCAAATCATCAAGTGGAACCCCCACCTAGCAAACTCTCCCCTTAAATTAGATGGCACTCACCTAGCAAACTCAACTCCCCTAACCTCAAATCATCAGGTAGAACACCACCTAGCAAGCTCAACTCCCCTCAAATCATCAGGGGGAACTCCTCAAATCCCCGTAAATCAGACGGCACCTACTTGGCAATAAGACGACACCCACCTAGCAAACTCAACTCCCCTAACCTTAAATCATCAGGTGGAATCCCCACCTGGCAAACTAACCTCCCTTCAAATCATTTGGTGGAACCCCTCAAATCTCCTTAAATCAGACGATACCCACCTGGCAAACTCAACTCCCTTCAAATCATCAGGTGGAACCCCCACCTAGCAAACTCAACTCCCCTCAAATCATCAGGTGGAAATCCTCAAATCTCCTTAAATAAGACAGCACCCACCTAGCAAATTCAATTGCCCTCAAATCATCAGGCGGAACCCCCACCTGGCAAACCCAACTCCCCTTCCACCAAGCAAACTCAATAATTTGCTTTTGTTTAACTTTCATTGACTTAGAGATTGTTCTTTTTGTTCTCTTTATAATTTGCATTCTTGTAGTTTTAGTAAATTTGTTATGAATAACTTAATTTGTCTACAAATATCATTTGCCTTTACTATACTATAACTTATAAATTGATTTGTGCACATACTAGTAACATTTTAAATCGCAACATATGCATATACATATGATTAAACATATTTATGACGATCAACAATATTGCTGAGAAGTGATTAATTACTTGAAACAAACACAAAGGCATTTACATCATGCATGGGGAAGCTATTGAATCTGGTAAAGATGGCTTGATAATCTAGGTGCAACGATGGCATCCAGAGGAGTTGCTTTGGGCATGGTTAGACCCAATCCTTCGCTCATGTCCACATCTTCATTCCCCTGGGTTGCCATGTCGAAGCTGTGAAGAAGGCGAGCCAGTGTCAAATGCATAACTTGAACTGCAAATGAGATTCCTGGGCACATCCTCCTGCCCGCCCCAAATGGAATGAACTGGAAATTTTGCCCTCTAAAATCCACATCTCTGTGGGTACTTAGGAACCTGTCTGGCTTGAACTCAGATGGGCCCTCCCACACAGTTGGGTCTCGGTGGATCTTCCACAGGTTAAACAAGACTTGTGTGCCTGCTGGAACATAAAAACCTCTAACATTGCAGTCTTCAATTGCTTCATGAGGTCCCGAAAGTGGTGCAGCAGGGTAGAGGCGCAATGTTTCTTTGACAATGGCTTGAAGGTATGGAAGGTTTCCAATGTCTGATTCATCCACATTTCTTTCCCTCCCCACAACGCCATCCAATTCTTCTTGTGCCTTCATTAGGACATGGCGGTTGTTTAGTAGCAGCGAGAGTGCCCAGGTCATTGTAACATATGTGGTATCGCTTGCAGCAGCAATCATCGTCTGCACCATATACAATAGTATAGTCACGCAATCGTACTGCAACATGTGATATTTATTAAACACTATGATGTTAACAAATTACTACTTTTATAAATATATGATTAATAAGAACCCAGGTGATAAAATAATAGCCGCCGATCAGTCATTATTTATTAGAGATTAATTTCTTTTTATTCACAAAATCTTAACAACTACCTTGCTTCTCTGTCAAACTGCCCGTAGAAATACTTTCTTGGTTACTACCACCATTGAAATAATTTACCATGCAAGATTTGAATCAACATGCCTAACTGTAAACATTAAGTAGAAGTTATTAAGAACAAATTAATTATACAATCTTGTTATAATCTCACCACTAAAGTTGCCTTCATGGTGAGCTCAGGATCGCAATCAGTTACCGGAAAACAATCGATCATGGAAAGCATCACATCGATGAGGTCCTGGCCTGCCGTCACACCCGTCGTCGTCCTCCGACGGCGATGCTCCTCAATCCATCCAGTCGCTAGAGAGTCGAGCTTCCTCTCCGTCTCCTTCATGGTTCGAATATACCCTCCAATGTCCAACCACTCCAAACATGGAATTGCATCCGAAGGAACCAGAACCCCCATCAAATAGAACAAGCTCTCAACGGCCGCCTTATACTCCCCGGCCTCGTCATCCCCGTCGGCGTCCTCGCCGTAGTAACGCTTTCCGGCCACCATCATGGCCACGTTATTAAAGGCGAGATCGGCCAGCCACTGCTTTAACTCCACCTTCACCGGCCGCAGTTGGTTCTTCTCCCAGAGGTGGTGCAGCCGCCTAATGCTCAAACTCACCTCCATGGCTCTGATATGCTTCATGAGCTCCAGTTGCCGGCCGGAGAGGAGTTGGAGGGTGGCCAGCTTCCTGGCCTGGCGCCAGTAGGGGCCGTATGGGGCGAAGCCGAACATGGCGTAGTTGAAGGCAAGGAACTTGAAGGTGGCGAGGAGGGGGCGGGTGGCGAGGGCCTTGTCGTGGACGGTGAGGCACTCCTTGGCCACCTCCCAGCTGCTGACCACCACCGTCCGGCGCTTGCCGATCCAGAGAGTGAAGGCCGGGCCGTAGCTGTCGGCCATGGCGCCGAGGGTCCTGGCCAGTGTTTGCTTTCCTCCGAGAAGGTGGAGATGGCCTAACACAGGCCATCTTCCCCTTGGTTCTGGTGCTTCTTTGGATCTAGCTATCTTTTTTCGTTGTTTTTGTAAGAACCAATTTGGTAGGAACCTAAAGATCAGAAAGGAAAAGGTGATCATGAGGAGTGCAAGTGTTAATGGTTGAAGTAGAAGAAGGTCCATGTTTTTGGGAAGGAAATGAGGTATAGATATTGTACCAGAGAGCTATACATTCACAAGGTTTATATAGTGAAGTATGGTTTTATATTCCTCAAAGAATCAAAAGTAAGGATAATGAGAGTACATATGGGGACATTCTTTAATCTTGCATTTCCAAAACTACACGGACAAAATTAAGTTTAGATAAGAAGTGGCAAGAGGTTAAAATTTTGGCCACTCATTTTTCAACGGATAATAGAGCCCAAAGTGACGGAGATTTCATTCTTTATAGAAGATAATATTAGATTGTTGAAAATATTACGTTATTGATATAAAATATTTATCACTCGATCGATCATTATGTCGGATAAAGAAATATCTATATTTAATTTGTTTTATTTAATCAAATTCGATCAGTTAAATTCGGTTAGATATGTTTCGAACTTTGGTCGGATTGAAAATTTTGAATGTCCGCGCTGACCACTAAATGCGACTAATGTTAGGAAATATTGATCAATTTGGATAGCAGATTTGGAAAACAAAATCCAATCACTAGGTTATCTTCCTCATTCCAACAAAAGTTAGGATCTTGATTTTGTTTTTCTTTAGCGTTGGCGTAATTAAGTACATACCCTTCATTTTATAATTTTTATTTTCCTCCATTGGCAGCGAACAAGCTAGGCGCAAGTCAAGGTCTATTTGATTTTACAAATAAAATAAATACACGTTGCAAAGAACATTACCTAAAGTCGAGCATACTTGGAATATGATGAAGGGTATACAATAATATTTATTATTAAAATATTTTATTTATCTTTATTTTTTAAAAGTTTATATGTAATTTTCATATTTTATTTTGTTAATATTTTGCAAATATTTTTATTTGTTGCCTACAAGTAATAGGCTAATTTTATTGTACCTTAATGAATTTTTTTATTATGATTCGATTGCATGCAGACCTTTATCTATTTAGGTTTCTTTTTAAAAAAATTGTAAGAATAGTCGTTATTTAGATCATCTTTAAGATTATTCATAATTTAGATTATCTTCTTCTTCTGCGCCATTTGGTGGAAATGCCTTTGTCACGTCATTGGTCGAAATACTTTTGTTGGTTTCTATATCGAACATCAATGATTGCTTTCTTCGTTCCCATCAAGTTGATTATTTTTATTCCTAATTTGTTGCATATTCAATTCTCTTAATCACAGCTCCTGCAAGTTTTTCTTCGTCCCACAAAAATAATTTGTTTGAATACCAAAATTTTCCAGTCAGGCACAATTACGAGGCTTGTACGCTTATTGATTACCACTTGGCAAGTCCAATTAATGCAACGTGCACGTATTGGTTTGGATGAGATTTGGGCCACACACATTAAAAGTCATTTTGGTTTGGCCTCACAAACAAAACCGGGTTAGAAATTCTCTTTTAACTTTCGTCTTCCCACGAGGGTGATAAGTTGGAAGGCATCATCACCCACTCGGCCTTGTGGCCCGCCAACACCCACCTTGCCGCCACCCACTCATTGTTGCAGGGGCAGAGATATGTATTACGATTCGAGTTCTTGGCTTTGTTGACGGGTGTGGAGGTGGTAGTGCTTCTTCCTGGGCGGATGGTCGGCGTCTTGGTTGTCCCCGGAGCTGCCTTCCTTGTCATCTGTTCTCATTCTCCTCTTCTCTATTTTTGTTGCTGTTGATGTTATTGTTGGTGGTCTGGGTTTTAGCATTTGCACACTTCCCTTGGGTAGCTTTCTATATTCTGGTTATCTCCATCAAACAAGGGACTCCAGTAGAAGGATGGAGTGCAATGAGGAGAAAGAGGGGGTGGTGGTAGGAGGTGTAGTATGACTTGGCGACGACTGGCCAGCATGTTGAAGGGGATGTCAGCCGCCACCACTCTTGCAGAGGCTTCATGTAACACTCTGACGATCGACATGGAAATGACATAACTATTCAACATGTCAAAAACGAAACCCGATAAAATCTAACGCACAGACAATGCAAAACAAATGCATGTAATACACCTGCAGCTTGACCCATGGATTAGTTGAATTTATAAAAGTGACTAAATTTTTAAATAAAATTTAGGAAAGTCTCCCAAGTAAATAAACCGATGGAAAAATTTATATAATCTGTATAATTGTTATTCAATCATATAACAACTTTATAATATTTCATAATATCAATTGATATTCAGAGAAGTATATTTAAGACATTATACCACATTTTTAGATCATTTATATTATATTTAAATAGATTTCACATTCATCAGGCTCTTTGCTTCCCTGATCTTCATATGGGCTCTTCTCATTCAATTACAAATTACAAAAGTTTATCCAAACTATATTCCTTCTTCATTTTGTGTAGTTGCACAATAGCATGATTTTACATGCCTGGATTATTTAACCATCAATTTCAGGATTTTAGGGCTTGGAGAAACCTGGACAAAATAAATTAGACTTGCATACTTCAAAGTATTCTATGTACAAAACAAATAAAATATAATTAGGTAAATAAAAACTCGTAACTGCATTGATATCATAACACAAGACATAAGTTGGCATGAATCACAAAACAAGTCTATAGGCCACATGGCAGCAACATCATCACAGTCATAAGACATCCACATAAATATGTCATACATAATACCCCAAGGGGCACAATGCAAACACCACCATTACCTACAACACTAAAATTAGCCCAACATCCACCAGAGTCCTCGTGATTTGAAGGGCTATCTCGACCAACTCCAATCATACTCACCTACATAATATAAGAAAATACGTCAATAAGGAATGTCACTTGGTTCCAAATAACTAATAAGAAAAAATCTCAATATTGACAAATAAATAAAATAGTTATTCACGAGGATGTGAAATAAAACAGCAACATCACTACAACACATTGATCGTAAGCAACTGGCCAATATGGCCTATCATAATTATAATTGCCAATAATCGAACACATGTATTGGATAATAGCTCAAAGTATATGCAAGTAATATAACTTATAAGGCCTAACTGATAATCACTGCAGTATTACACTGTCCGAATATACTCGACTAAGACGCACACATGCCAAAATATATATACAGTGCTAATAGGTAGTAACATTATATCATATATATGCCGAAATATATATAAACTATAAAATATTAGAATTTCTATATATTTTTATGTCACTTGCTTAGACTATAGTTTTAAAACTCCTTTTAACTCCTAAAACTCCGTGAGTCAATTCAACTTTGTGGCTTACTAAGTCAACTCTATAGATGACTCCGCACTTGTTGACTTAGTAACTAATTCTCTGAGTTATGTCATAAAAATTATTGAAATATATTAATTTTCTCTTAAAACAGCTAAATTAATATTTTTTAAGTAATGTAAATAATATATTTATTAAGTTTAAGTGTCAAAAGATAATATATACTAATTTTATATAATTTTTTGTTTACATTATTAACATTTGAATATAAATGACTCAAAGTTGACTCCACACTTGTTGATGATTCCCCCAATCATGTCATAAAAATTAAAACATATTATTTTTCTCTTAGGATAGCTAAATCAATAGTTTTAAGTAATGTAAATCATATATTTATTAATTTTAAGTATCAAAAGAATAATATATATTAATTTTATATAATTTTTAATTTACATAATTAAATTTTAATATAAATGACTCGGAGTTGACTCCAATCCATAACATGTTGAATCAAACCCTAATGTCAGGTTTTAAAACTATTGTTTAAATTGTATATATATGTTTAATGTTCATAAAAAATTGTGCATAGGAAGAAAAAATTCAAGTATCATGTGAGACAAGTATTTTTCTATTTATGATTACCCAAATTAGGAACGCTAAAAAATTGGTAATTCTACACTATATTAGTATTACTCGAGTCAAAGTTTGCTACTTAATAATACATATTTAGTTTATAATTTAGACATATTTTTAATTTAATATTTATGCATAATTTAGAATTTCTATTTATTTATTTATTGGTAGGAAACTTAGAGTACAATTTTATTTAAATTAAAAATAAAAAGATAAATTACATTTAATTATTAAAATTTTACTTAGATTAATTTTTTTTACTTAATAATGCCTTCTCAATAAAGATTATTATTTATTTTTAACATAAAATTAAATCATCATTACTTATTTTTTAAAAATACATATTATGATGATCGAAAAATCTGGATTTTTTTTCTACCACACCAGTTTTGGCTACAAACCAGTACTGTTAGAAGTGATTTTCTAAAAATTTGTTAAAATGACACTAATAATTGATTTTATCCTTGGTCGCACCAAAGCCTTCGCCAATACTTTTATGGTTCCCTTTTTATTTATCACAATGGTCATTGTATCATTTTTGCAATTAGGTGTCATGCATTTGTTTATTGTGGCTCAGAATAATCGAGGAGACTCTGGCGTGCTTCTAAGGTGTTGTTGTAGGCAATTCAATTTCGCTTTTTTGGTGATTTGCCCCGTTTGGATGCATCTGGAGGGATTACTAATTTGATTAGATTATCGTTTTTGTCAACTTGTTTGGTTTTTGTTTACTGATTTTAGTTGCTTAGGTGCTGCTGCTGATGCTTTCTTTTCGGGAAAAATTGTTTATGAGCCCAATTGCTCTCAAAAAAAAAAATCCTCCCTAAATTTTACCCCTCCCGCCCGATAGTCCCGATCACCACGTATCCTCTTGTAAACTCTCTTTTCGGCAGCCGCTTACAAATCGGATGTTGCTTTCCACCCCAATTGCTCTCCTGCCTCATCATATCTTTTAAGGTATTCCGATTCTCTTCTTCTTTGCATACGCTGAAATAGACAAATGGTAAAACAAGAAGTGCTGCTCCTCCTCCCATCATCAACATTACCAGGAAGGTGAATTTTTTAATCCAGCAATTTTTTTTTTAATATTGTGCTCTGTGTGCTGGTTTATTTCTGTGAATGAGCCTTTAGCAGTCGTGGGGGACTACTTTAAAGCGTTGATTTGCCTTTTCCCTTTCAGAAAATGAGTTTGGAGAAGAAATTCGTCTTTGAGGGTGGCCATTTCACTCACCTTTTTTTCCGATTATTATTATAATTATATTATTAGTTTAATTTAATGTCAATTTTAAAAGTAACAGGTAATTTGTATATAAACTAACGAGAGTTTTATTCCTTCAATTAATTAGTTTTTGAATTAAGAAAAAATTATCACATTTATTGTAAGTCCTTCTTGGACTTATAGAGAGACCCAAAGAGCCTGGTATCAAAGTATAGCTGGTAGTTATATAGTTAAGATTAACACTATTCTAGAGTTGTTGATTGACCCTCAAAATATGTGATTATTTTCGCAAAGTCTTGACGGGTCGATGATGAGAAACTCTTTTATGCTCTCCTTTCGTACTTTTGATTACATATTATTTTTTAAAATGCAAACGGGGAAATATAGACTTTTTATTGTGACAATTTTTTGTCATTCAGTAAAAAAATGTGTATAATTCATGACAATTTTTTGAAATTTTTTCATGCTAGTAGACTAAATAAAGCTTGATAGCCTGTGTATTGGTTTCCAAGTTGGTCCGCTGAGAGTTTCTCTGCGCCTTCTCGTATAACTTAGGTAGTCCCTATGTTATTGAAGTGTGTTTCCAGAAAATTTTCGCATGACTCTAGCAGTTTTATTTCCTCGAACTTCCTCAATAAAACTCGACATGACAGGAGGATCAAGAAGTTCATATAAATGGAGGATTCTTCAAGTGGTTATTCAAGTAAATTTGGCTGATGAGATCGCCGTCTCCTGAACTTCCTGTCATGCAAACACTTAACAATTTGGTACCCAAAAATAATAATGGCTATGGCATGTATTTATTGGCATAGATGATGAACAATCTCTCAAGAGAATCTCCAAAATTCTATGAGTTTTGTAATATTCATGGGTCTCTGCTACTATCATTTTATATTATGTATGAATGAGCATGGTCATATTCGAAGTTCATTTCCGGGACAAAAAACCATGGACCAGTACAAATGCATAAATCGTTCAAGATATGTTGAGTATTCAACTAATCGTCGATTCATAATTATGCTTATTGTCTCATAGTCATCAACGGCAACCTCTACCTTGATCTCAAAATAGAGAACTTATGGTCTTCCTCTGCTTTCTGTAACCGGTTTACTGTTATCTGTCCAAGTTTATAATCACATGGAGACCTGAAATTTACGAGCATTAAAATTTAAACCTTGAACAACATTATACTGGTTTAGCTCCATTTATCTGTTCCCTGAATTTGGAATTCTTCAAACAATTATGGCTTTATCAATGAAAAAATAAAAATTCAAACAAAACCATTATTAATAGATAACATAAAGGGATATATAAAACTCAATAATGATAATGAAGCTAAAAATAATTCTCATATAAGAAAAACATGTGATTGAGATCATTATAAAGAAAAAAAGAGGTAAGCATAGACTAAAAGCGACATTACTTATATAAACAGGTCAGAATATGAAGTATGTATGATCACAGGAATCATGAATCAGCAAGCAAAATTTAAAGAATGGAGTAAAATATGTGATTAAAAAGAAAACCCAATTCAATGAACTGGTGAAGTAGTTGAAATAACCAGCTGGCACTTGAGCATCAAGTTTATAGAGATTGAAGAGGGCTACATGCGGGTGGAAAGATCCAAACTTAGCTTTTTTTTGTAAAAAAAAAAAAACTTCACGTTTGATTCACTAATTGGAAAATATAAGCGTTGGAGGCTAAATTTTCTTCATATTTTCTTTCACACGAAGAGCATTGAAAGAGTGCGGGGGATGAGATTTAGAAGAAAGCAGATGAATTCAACCGTTGCCGGGGGAAGTGACGAAGAAGATGAAGCAACCTGTATTGAACTTCCTAGGGAGATTGACGGTCAGAGGGTTGATGTTTAAGCCTAACGGATGTCTGATCCTAACACCAAGTCTATTCCGTTTACAAAGATTACAGTAAAGGGGGTGGGGTGGTGGTTGAGGAACATGACGTGCCATATTTTAACTGGGGCTTAAAGGGGGCTCAAACTTGGGGGGCTTCTTTTCGCTGTAAACTGAGGAGAGGGTAAAAATCTCTGTTGTTGAACGTTTATTCTAATAAATTGTTGATCTTCATAATTTGTATATCGGGCTTATTTCTATTCAACATATTTATCTGTTAGTATTTGTGGGTGGTTGCGAATTTGGACGAAGACCTTTGCTATAAGGTTCATATTTTTGCAGAGATTGAAAGGAACCCAGAAATTTATTAGTTATTTTGTTTCGCAACTGTGGCTAACATATGATGGGTCGTTGAAACATTTAAAAGGCTGAGGCCCCATTACCTAGTGGATGAGGTTATCTTTGTTTGCTGATTGCGCAAAGGGGAAAGCCACTCTTCCTTTTTTTCTTGTTTGAAACCGAAAAGCCACTCTTCTGATCAGGACTTCTGCACATGCTTGGTCGTTGATGTTGTGAGTTACTCATGGGGATCTTAAAGTTGGGGGCCAAAAGCAACCGCAAGAGGCCTTCCCAATTGATTTCCTTAGAACAATACCTAAAGCAAGAATTGTTTTAAACAAGATGAGCAAGTAAAGTAAAGCCGATCATTATACAAGGTTTTGACTGTGTTTGTGTTGTTTTACTGCAAAAATATGGATTGTACTTTCCATAACACTGAGACATGAACAGTACAAGGCCCGTACCCTCGCTTGTCACGAGCGTCAATCTGTTAATTTTATTTTATTTTTTGGGACTGGTTATTTGATTATTAATCAAAGCCGGTGAAACTTGACACGAACACTACGAATTTTATTTGGATGTTAGCTTTTGAAACTTTGGCATTTTTGCAAGAGCGAGTTCATGCCTTGTCCCAAAACTCATTGATATTCGCACTTCACTTTCACTGTAGAATATAAAAGCTACCTTTACAAATTTACAAACTACATACAAGAAAAACAAGCAGCTAGATGATGACAAACCATACAATTTATTAAAGGCACCGTCTGAACATCGCTTTTATTTGATGCATAATTCATAATCCGAGGAGACAACCTATGAGCCTTTTCTTATGAGCCTAACTTTGTACGAACTCGCCCATCCATGGCCTCTAATTGTCATCTTTTTGAGCACCATGAATTCCTCTGGAAAAGATAGACATGTGTAGAAAGCATACCAGCGTCTCATCTTCCCCCATCACCAATACACCACTAACGAACGACACCCCTAACAAACGCATTTCTAAATTGCAATAATGTCGGCACAATCGTGTCCATCCATCTCACAGACCTCATCAATTCTATGCTCTCTATGTTCTCCATGGCCCCAACTTGAGTTTGTTGTGACTTGTGAGCAAGAGTTGTTTTGGGAGTTTGGCGTCACGTAGATTATTATAGCATGGCGGCGGAATCCTCACGCAAAGGCCCATCAATTCACAAGCAGATCAATGGACGATAATATGCCAGATTTGCAACAACGTGCGATGGAGATTCAACCAATCATCTTAGCCCTACGCAGCGCTTTCATTTGCTAGAAAGTTTGAGGTGTTCATGTGTCTTAGTCAGACTCAGAACTTCTCCATTAGCCTTTTCTACCTTCGTCACCTCTGTTTCTCGGTTGTCTTCCTTATCTCCCCGGATCTTAGCTGCCTTCCCTGATCTATCATCCATGGCCGAGAAGGTATGACTATTAGAGTGTTCTATGTTTGTGGTTTTGTGTGCTGTTTTCATACATTAATAACGAGTTTTGAGCTACTCCTATGGATCAATTGGGAAGTATTGGCTTGTGTACATCTTTTCTCTTTTGTGGGTCTGTGAGAGTTTCCAATTACAATTTGATGGTTCTTTAGTATAGCTACTCTTTTTTTTATCATTTGAAGCTTATGGGCTTAGAAATGTGGTAAGTTGTTTTTTGTATGCAACTTTGTTCTGTGCTAATTTGATTCTAGTATTTCTATATTGAAATAGCTAGGACAGAGTAAGCCATTTGTAGGTAAAGAAATTAGGCAACTAGTTATGACTCTCTGCTCTCTCCGATCTTGTAATTTTGTTCAAAAACTTTCAGAAAATTTCGACAATTATCTTGAAAGTGGATCTAGATTGCAGCTGCTGCGTCAAGAAGATCACTAAAACGCTCAAGAAATATCCAGGTTAGCATCCCATCCCCCTTTGGTGATCCTTCCCCTAATCCTCCCAACAATTTTATTCATCGTTGAATGTCTTGCACTCGCATGTGAAGGATAATAACTAAGTGGTTTCTTGATTTTGACAAATTTGATTTCAAGAGAAATCCAAACTCAGACCTTCGACCATGAGAAGAAGACGGTCACCATATCCGGACCCTTCGACCCGGAAAAGCTCGTGAAACGCATTTATTGCAAGGCCGGGAAGTACATCAAGAGCTACGAGATTGTCATTGACAAGCCCAAACCCAAACCAGACACTCCGAAAAAGGTCGACCAGCCCAAACCCGATCCTCCAAAACCCGCCCCCCAAAAAGCCCGAGGAACCTCCTAAGAAACCCGACCCTAAACCCGAACCTCCAAAAGATGCCCCAAAACCAGAGCCACCGAAACCAAAGCCCGAGCCACCAAAACCAGAACCGCCAGTGGTGCCCGTACCTGTCCCCGTGCCTGCACCGGCGCCACCGAAACCAAAACCGGAGCCACCAAAGCCAGAGCCACCGGTAATACCGGCCCAACCCTACCCGGTTCCGGTCTGCTGTGGGCCATGCTACGAGGGCCACGGAGGTGGGCCATGCTGGCACGGATGGGCACCGCAGCCATACCCGGCTCCGATCTGGGGTAGGCCATGCTACGAGGGCTATGGAGCCGGTCCGTACTCGAGCCCCTATGCCCCACCAAGTGGTTGCCGGTTCTTTAGCGAGGAAGAATCATCCTGCCGGACCATGTAAATCAGCGTCACAATGTTGACAGACCGAGCTTGGTATGCAGTGACTCATAATATATATATATATATATATATATGTCAATGTTGTTTAGGTTAATTGTGATGCATAACCCGGTTGGTGTAACCAATTTGAAGATCGGGCGATGTGGAGTGGCTACCAACCTTGTGGGGGGGCGCCATTCGTACCAACAATTAATAAATGGCTTTGCTGTTCCTGTTTGTTTTTTTACGGTTGGGTTATTCATTGTGGGAACTATTACAATTATATGTTCCTGTTTGTGCGTTTGTAATCTACAAATCATCGATATTAAGCTTGTAACAACGAGTTGTTGGTGCTGTGATGGGTTCGTGGGTGGTGTTGAATCGGATGGTACTTTTCACGGCCAAGTTTGGTACTCTATTTTAATGTTTTTGAGGCCAAAGTCGTTCCGTGATTTCATTAAACAAATACTAGTCTTGAACGGTATTGAATGATCGAGCTATGTACATCAAAGTTGTGTGTGTCACACCGGGGTGCCATTGATGTATGAGTGACCGATTATATTATGACTCAGCCTGTGTCACTGTATTAAACGTCTTTCTTATGATAGTGCTCCCAGTCATTTTTTTATTGGAACAACGGACGACCAATTGACAACACATTAAAGTTTTTATGACTATTTAATAAGTAAATATAATTACATGAATACCCATTTTATGTAGAATGTCTCACATACGCATTCGAGTCATGTTAACTTGATGAAATTATATCTTCATAATTTATACAAGTACAAGCGAATAATGTCACATACACATTACTTGGGGGAAAAACAAGTCACGACAGAGTTTCGTGCCATTGCATGGCTAAGAGCCTGGTGCGGAGCTTTTAGTCATCTCGGGCCTTGGCTCGCTCGGCCACGAGCATCAGCTCTCATATCCCGATATAGGACTATAATCAAGTCGAGTTGTATCACTCTGTTTATACTTAGTTTGTTTTAAAATTAATTAATTCAAGTTATTTATTTAATATGATTTTTTTTTCCTGAGACGAGCTCCGTACACGTGTTCAAGCTTGATTCTCGTATGATTTGATAGATCTAAAGCTCAGAAATTTGATGGATTTGTCAAGTTCAAACCCACTTTTCATCCTTCAATTTTTTTATCTATTAAAAAATTAATATTTTTTAGATTACACACCTGCCCAATTGTATATAAACCCCATACTCATAATAATAATAATAATAATAATAAAATAAATAAATAAATAATAATAACAATAATATATTAAATAAAAATTTTATTTTAAACTAAATATTTTATCAAGCATGAGTATATCGATCATGTACTTAAATTCTATATCTAGTTCATCAAATTATTGATTTAGAGTCGAATAGTTATTTGTTTGAATTATAAGCTAACAAACATGAATTTAAACTGAATTGAACTCTAATTTGGGTCAATTATACCCCTATTGTCTATTGTATATTGATAACGTGTATAAAACTTACAATTTTTAAAAGGCTTAAGCTAGGTAAACCAAGTCAAATTGGGAATTAACTTGTCTAATGAGAGAGTCGAGCCTGGTCAGGTAAGGCGTGAGACTTATGCTTTTTATGGCTAATAATGTTTCTAATAAAGTTATTGATAACTCTAATGATTTTAGTTAACTAATCTCGTTACACAGGAAAGTTCTAACTCTATTTTCCATAACTATCACTAAATTATTAGAATTATTAATCGATGCACTGGGATATATATTGACGAAACTACCCCTACTTTTTTGGCTTCCCGCTGCTGTCCAATCGCCAAGGGCGCGAAAAGGAATTCTGATTGACGAAACTACCCCGGCAACCCGAACGTTGCGGAACATCAAATTACCCAAATACCCCCTCGCGCACCATTAGTCCCCCTCCACCTCCGCCTTCCTCGGGCGATCCTCCAGAGAAAAAATGCAGCGGCAGCGCTCCATCCTCTCCTTCCTCTCCAAGCCCTCGCCGGACTCCCTTCCCACCTCCGCCGCCGGCGAAGTCGGCGGCGGCGGTGCCGACCCAGTGTCTGCCTCCCAGGGTTTGGTCCACCGGCGACGGCCGGTTGTCCCGATGCCGCCGAATAGGCCGGTGGTGGTGGAGGACGTAGGTGTTGATACTCCGCCGGAGAAGCCTCCGAGGCCGGTTTTCCCCCGGGGAGCTTTCGGGGCTGGCGGCAGTGGCGGCGCCGCGCAGCCGGTTTCGAGTATCTTGCAGAAGTTGAGGAGGGGGGAGACGAAGCCGAGTTTTCTATTAAAAGGTAATTCTTCTTCTTATTGTTCTTACATTTCTGTGATTTTCTGCTCTTGTCCCGTTTATGCGGGCGAATCGTATGTTTAATTGAATGTTTCGAAATGAAGAATGCGATACGGCGACCTCTATGTCACAATTGATATCTCTACGTTTTTCTGATGTTTTCGTAGAAGTTTTTTTTGCCTATTTAAAACAGTCATTGCTAGTAATTTCCCCCCACAAAACATGAAATTGAGGTAAGGTTGTCTTCTTTGGATGTCTTGTTATGCGTGATTGTTTGGTGATCTTGAAGATCAGATGACACGTTTTGATGATTCTGTTTAGTCTAGTGATTGATGTTAATTTCTACGGGGGTGATTATCATTTATTTTTTCAAAGAATAAAATGGAAAAAAAGTGGTGTTCGTGGGGAGGTGGAATGCGATTTTAAATTGCATATTTTCTATCGAGATGCTTTGGTGGGTAATCGTGAGAACGGGGAGCTGTTTGCTTCTCGTTGACATTTTGCTTTGCTTGTGTTGCAGGAAACGAGACGAGGATCCCTTCATAAGCTGTATTTCCAAATTTGATGCTTTTTCAGATGACATACGTTTAGAAAATGTGGAACTGTCGAAGCGAATTCCAACTACTGATGTTTCTCACAAGAACAATTCAGAATCAGCTGCGTCTATAGATGACAATTTATCAGATGACTTTCTGGGGCCAGAGACTCCTTTCTCACGTTCTTATGTTCCCAGACTGAAAAGGGTTCGGGAAGATGCAAACAACGTTGATGGTGAACGCGCTTGTTTATTTTCTGGAGCTAGCAAAAAAGTGAAAAAATTACCTATTGTCGGGTCCTTGGAAAAGTCAAATGCAGAGATGGAGACTTGTGAAACACCTTGCAGTAAGTTTGAGTGGTTGAATCCATCTCACATAAAAGATGCTAATGGTAGGAGACCTGGAGATGCCCTTTATGACAAAAGGACTCTTTTCATACCTCCTGAAGTTTTGAAGAAAATGTCTGCATCTCAAAGGCAGTACTGGAGTGTCAAATGCAAGTATATGGATGTTGTCCTCTTTTTTAAAGTGGTAATCCTGAGAACCATCTTGCTTGATTTATTTGTGTGAATGTTGGTGAGAATTGGGATTTTATTTTAGTATTTTCATAAGTTGAAAATGGCATTTACTTATATGAATTTGTCCACTGCTACATCAATGAACTGTTTGCTGTTTATCTGTTTATTTAATACATCTCATATTTTCATTGGCTGGAATTATGCATTTATTTTTATATATTGGCAAAAATATTTCTTTACCTTTGCCTGTACATGCAGGGGAAGTTTTATGAGCTTTATGAAATAGATGCTGAAATTGGTCACAAAGAGTTAGACTGGAAAATAACATTTAGTGGAGTTGGTAAATGCAGGCAAGTAAGTGATAGATGTATAAATCATTTGCAATCTCTATTTTGAAATGTTCTCTAATTTCTTAGAATAACTAGTATTTGAAAGTTTTTATTTCTTGTATTTTGAATGATCTCTAATTTCTTAGATTAACTGGTATTTTCAGTTGTTATTTTGAGGTTGTTTGAGTTGTCATACTTCCAAGCCTGAACATTTAAATTACACACACTTCTTTATATGCATGTTATCACATGCAAGCATATACAACTGATCCACAACAATTATATACATAATATAGAAGAAAGTTTGCCATCATAAAATGTCTAACTTCGTACAGGTAGTGTTCTAATTCATCTATATATGCACATATTCTAGGCAGAGTCATCCCCAAAATCCTTAAAAAATTGTGTCTGTCCGACCTAAATGATTTAATCTTACTGTATCATCTATTATTTGACTGTGTATTGTATTTGATTCTTCTGCTCAATATCTGAGGCTTATATACCATCAGGTTGGAATATCTGAGGCTGGAATTGATGATGCTGTTCAAAAGCTTATTGCTCGTGGGTATGCTTATCTTTTAGACTATCTTTTTTACTTGGAAAACCAGGAAAGTTTGGTCTTTAAACCGAGCTTTACTTCTTTAGTCAGTTCTTTCACACTATGTTTTCTAACATTTCATATCTGGTTCTGCAAAAGACAATTAATGAAGATGCCTTTAATAAATTGTTGTCTTGGATTCGTTAGTATATATCTTGTATAATTACATTAAGTTTATTCCATGCATTATGCATACATCTATACCTTATTTTTGCGACTTGCTGCTATGAAATTAATATAATTTTGTTTAGTAAACTTTTTGGGTTTTATGTTTGCTCAATTTTATTTGTACATGCTTTATTGATCACATATATGTATATTTTGAAAGGTATAAAGTTGGGAGGATAGAACAAACTGAAACATCTGGCCAGGCCAAAGCGAGGGGAGCAAATTCTGTAAGTATTCCGACAGTGATACTCAACTTAGTGGACATCTTGTTATGTTTTTTTGTGGTGGTGTGTAGGCGTGAGCATAATTTGGTGAAAAACCGAACCAAACCAAACCAAACCTGAATTAGAAATTTGGTTCGGTTCCAAAATAGTTAAGTTTGGTTTTTGTTGGGGCCATAAAGAAACCGATATGTATATTGATATTTTGGTTCGGTTAGCCGAACCGAAATGACCGAATTAATCATTTTTTTAAAAAATATTCTAAAATCTATATTATATGTTAATTATCATGAAGTTATGTTTATATGATTAAATTTTATTTATTTAATATGATATATACATTTAATTAAAATTACTTATTCAATGGTTATGTTCACTAAAATAATGATATAATTTTAATTAGATAATTAAACAAAATTATTTTTAATAACGTATAATGTAATTCGGTTATTTGGTTACTGAACTGAATTAACCGAAATATTCCAGTTCAGTTCGGTTTGGTTTTAAGAGTAATTCGGTCGCTAGGTTGATAACCAAATAACCAAATTACATGATTAGTTATTATTATTATTTTTTTTGGTAAGATAATTGGTAGGATAGTGTGTATACAAGGAACTGATAGGGGTGGGCGCATAAGTAAATAAAAAATAAATAGTTGGTACCTATATCTTCAATTTCTTATATGTGTCTGCTCTTAATGAAATAAAGATTTATGATCCCTATCCTTGGTTGAGGATAAACTTACATAAAGCTCTTTTTCAGAAATATAGAGTAAGCCTTCACAAGATTTATTAATTTAATCTTTTATTGACTTTCAGCATACTGATAATGATCCATTGAATTTAGATAGATTAAATGGAATCAATGGTAAGATACTAGGATATCAGGAAGCTTTTAAATATGCTTAAGTTTGCTGTGGGATGTGGTTTCTTTAAACCACTGAATGTTGGCTGTTTAAGTGAACCAACATTTATGACTATTTCTGAATCTAGAGCAGCTGTTATTTTCATATATACCATTGGTTGCTGCATTCAAGTACATAAAGCTATGCTATTTCAGGTTATTAACAGAAAGTTGGTTCACGTAATTACCCCATCCACAATGGTTGACAATCCAGGTCCTGATGCTATTCACCTGCTTTCTTTAAAACAGGTTAGCTTGTGAACCTCTAGTTTTGTTTTTATATAGAAACTAACATCCTCTATCCTTGTGCGGTCATCATCTTGCATCTTTTGTTGCTATTGTTATAAATCATATTGCTAATGAGGTGCAGCAACTGTACAGTAGTTGGTGTATTATGCAATTTTTTTAAAGGTAACACTATGAAGTGGCCGTACATAAAAAATCGGGCATACACAACACATGAAACTGTGATACCGGTATCTTACTGTCATATGAGGTCCCATGTCTTGTTCAACTTAACCTTTGACAGCCATTTTTTATATGTCACATCTTGTCTTTTGTGAGCTATTTCTTTTATTTTGCTTTATTCACATTTGATTTTTGTTACCAGCAAAGGAAGTTTCTCTTTCTTATTGTATTTCTATATGGTCAGTTTTCTCCAGGGTACTGGTATTGTCCTTTTATCAGTTTGTCTCCTAAGAGACTAGCATTATCTTTTTTGATGTTGCTCTATTTTCAGTTTTGGTACTTACCAGATCGTGATGTGGATGCCCCGTCAATTATCATTTATTATAGGTTACCAACTTCACATTGCTGGGGAACTATTGTTCAGACGAAAATAAATTATAGTTTCCAATGACCACAATCATCTTTTTCAATAGCCAGCCATTTTTTAAAAATTGAAACCTCATTTTGGAATCTGTTTTAAATGCAAGTAATTTGGTGTTATGATAAATCCAGTCTGATACAATGATTTTTGGGTATGAAAGCTTCTTTAGATTGAAGAAAATCAATTTTGGGTAAGATAACTGAACTGATTGAATAAGATTCAATTTTAGGCTGTATCAGAGAGTGGATCAAACTTGTATGGTTTTGCCTTCTTGGACTATGCAGCCTTGAAATTCTGGATTGGTTCTTTCAGTGATGATGCTTCCTGTGCAAGTTTAGCTTCTTTGTTGATGCAGGTAAGCATTTATGCGTGTTTGTAGGCAGTAAATTGTGCGCACTCTTATTTCTATTGTCTTTGACAGGTATCCCCCAGGGAAGTTTTATATGAAAGCAAAGGTGAAAATTTTTATTTTTATTTTCAAAAAAATTAGTTGCTATTTTCTTCATTCACCAATTATGATTGTTGTAGGACTCTCCTTGGAAGCTCAGAAAACACTTAAGAGGCATACTTCGTCAGGTATATGATCACAAACAAGAGTTGCCTGCTGATGGTAACTGATGCAGAACGTATTCTCAACTGTCTAGCATTTAGTTTTTTTTAATAGCATAGTCTAGTGAATTGACTTCTATGAGACTTTTATTTCCCTTTAAGATATTTGTAGCTAAGGCCTCTTTATTTCCTTTCATATTTACAAAAAAAATTGCAATACCTTAATTCATGCCTTCTATTTCTAGTTAAATTATAGAGGAAAAAATTTGTTTTCTGCCATTTCATATTTTGCAAAACGTGGCAGCCCGAAGAAATAAATTTATTGGATTATGAAGACAAGAGTTTAAAGGAAGGTTGTTTTGGAGTTTGTGAATCTTGTCATTTCTGTGTACTTGTGCATGAGCTAACTGGTAGTAAGTGTGAAAATAAAATTTCCCACCTTGGATTTTCCAACACGCATATCTGTCATATGTTTTTAGTACTTTTTGGCATCTCTTTTCAGCTACTGAACAAATTATGTAACAAAAAAGTCATTTTTTTCACGTTTTACAGTTTCTGCTAAAGTGCAACTGAGTTCTGTATTGCCGGGAACAGACTTTATAGAGCCTTCTGACGTTAGAGAACTAATAACGTTAAAAGGTTACTTTCAGGGATCCTCAAATCCTTGGATTTCAACACTCAATGACCAGACACATAGTGATCTTGCGATGTCTGCTCTTGGGGGATTAATCAATCATCTGTCTAGGCTTGTGGTTAGTTTCATTATTACTGTGAATATCTGATGAAAATTACCTTTTTTCTATCAAATGCTTTAGTGGCATGCGGTTTCTCTAACTTATATTATGATAGTTAGATGATTGTCTGCGCAATGGTGACATTTTGCCCTATCATGTGTACCAAAATTGCCTGCGGATGGATGGCCAGACTTATATAAATCTTGAGATTTTTAATAACAATGCTGATGGTGGTTTGACAGGTAAGCGTTTGAGTTTGTATAGTTAATGACCCTGCTTGTCCTATATTATAGACAGGTCTGATCATTCTTCTGATAAACGGTGTCAGGTACTTTATATAAGCATTTAGATACTTGCATCACTGCATCTGGAAAGCGGCTTTTGAGGAAATGGATCTGTCATCCGCTGAAAAGTACAGAAGAAATCAACAAGAGACTTGATGTTGTAGAAACTCTAGTCAAGCAGTCTGTACAAATGTCCACTATTATGCAATACCTCCGCAGGCTCCCTGATCTTGAAAGGCTACTGGGACAAGTTAAAGCTAGTGTTGGTTCCTGTAATACTCTCTTATTGCCGCTGCTTGGGGAGAAAGTGCTGAAACAACGAGTATGTTTATTGCTAGATATACTTCATGGTTGTTCATCACTAGATATCCTTTGCTTGCTGCACATTATGTGTTATTTAACCCTCTACTATGAGTATGTTAATTGCTAGGTAGATTTCGTGGTTCACTAGACATCCTTCATGCCCGCTGCACATGGTGTTTTTTAGCTCTTTCATACGAGCATGTTAATGATTGGATATCTTTCGTGGTTGCTGTTCATCACTAGATATCCTTCAAGTTTGCTCTTCATCACTAAATATCCATCATGGTTTATATTCATCACTTGATATATCCTTCATGGTTGCTGCTTTCATGTTTTTTAGCCCATAAGAATTGCTGATGTTCATCATCTTCTTCAAGGTTGCTGCTTTTATGTGTTTTATCTGTAGAAAATATTTATGGGAATCCATCCCAACCTTATTATCAACTCAACAAGGAACAATTTACTCGCAAAGCCTGTCACAACCCAATCAGCTCATAGTTTGCCCCTAACTAATGCTAACACGCCACCCCTCAAGAACCACCCTTGATTGAAAATCACTTGTATAATTTATTAGCTCCATGAAACCAATTCCAAATTTGGGTGCTTGTCTGTACCTTCATTCAAAATTCATGACCACATTATGTGATTCTTTGGATATAAAGGAGATGATATTTTTTTCCTTTGTAGTGCTATGCTCTTGAGTGAAAATCTCTTGTAATTTTTTTTTAGGTGAAAATATTTGGCTCTCTTGTAAAAGGATTACAGAATGGAATGGAACTATTGAAGATTATACTGCGTGGACATGATTTTTCATCATTTTCAAGAATGTTGGAGCTTTCGACCCTGAGCTTTGGTGGACTTGATGAAACTCTGACCCAAATTGAGACAGCTTTGGATGATGATTTTCCTGCATACAAGGTTCGCTAGGCACTCTACTTTTTAAGAATATCTTGAGAATTTTGCCTTTGTTGAAATCCATATCGTATAGGTGATATGCATGTTGCATTAACAAAGGACACTTAATTTATTTAAATGGCATCAAAGTGTGATACTCCTTCCTGTCACAAGTAACTCCCGTCAATGAAATTTGAAGTGCTTGATGAAGAACTATGAGAATTCTGCATTTCATGTTGGTATAGTCTTATATAAGACCATGATTTTTCTCTAATCATCTTGTTCTTTTATTTTATATTGCCATTGATGCTTTTTATTTGAAATGCGGAAAGTGTTGATAAGCTCATTCTTTGGAACCAGGATCATGAAGTTAGAGAAGAAGATGCAGAAACATTAGCCATTCTTGTTGAGTTGTTTTCCAAGAAAGCTAGCCAATGGTCTCAAATTATCAATGCTCTCAGTTCCATTGACGTTTTAGTGTCATTTGCTGTGTCAGTGACTTCCTCATCGGGGTCTATGTGTAGACCTGTTATTCTGCCTTGTAATTCCAATTGCAAGCTCGCGGATAATGGAAGATTGGGATGTACACTTCAAATGAAGGGTCTCTGGCATCCATACGCTGTAGGTCAGAATGGGGGTGCAGTGGTACCGAATGACATATTTCTTGGTCAGGATGCGAAAGGGGTATGCCCTCGTGCTTTGTTGTTGACTGGTCCAAACATGGGAGGAAAGTCAACACTTCTGCGTGCCACATGCTTGGCTGTTATACTTGCTCAGGTTTGTCTTCATTCAAAACTTGTAATACATCCTTTACCTATTTTAATGTTGCGTTAACTGTTGGCATAAAACTAGCTAATAATCATTTATGATAGTGAGGATAAATGCGATCAGTTGGGGCTATTTATTTTGTATTGTAATACTATGTTCCAAGTGAATCACCTTTCTTTTCAGCTTGGGTGCTATGTTCCAAGTGAATCATGTGCTTTGTCACCAGCGGACATGATATTCACGCGTCTTGGTGCTACTGATCGGATCATGAATGGAGAGAGTGAGTTCTTTTTGCCATCTTATAATAGATCTACTTTTCACATTTGAGGCCAGGTTCATTCGGAAGATGAAGGTGAAAAAATCACCAACTAAAAGGTTGAACTTCACTGTTGTGTGACAATGATTTCATCTGCCATCTTGAACCAATTCTTTTATATTCAAATAGTTTATAAGAAGCTGTATTGTCGGTAGAACAAAATATTCCAATGATTGGCAGTGTAGCTGTCTAAAATTCTGCTTTTGACTCCATTCTTTTAGTAACTTGTGGGAACCACCCAATTTTACTTCAGCTTATCTTGCTAGTAATAACTGTTATGAAACTGAATTGAAGCAATAATCATGCCAACTTAAACAAGAGTGCTTGTCATATCCAAAATAGATGTATCCTTGTGATCAGTGAGCTATTAGCTTTAAATGAAAAACGGATATTAACCATGTATTCTCAATAATATATTGAACTGACACTTATGAGCTAAATTTTATCCTCTAGGTACATTTTTCATTGAATGTACAGAAACTGCATCGATTTTGAAATATGCAACTCAAGACTCTTTGGTTTTGCTCGATGAGCTTGGCCGGGGAACAAGCACATTTGATGGATATGCCATTGCATATGCGGTAAATAACTGTCCAATTACTATGATGACATTTTACTTAGCGAAAACATGTTATCAGCATTTGGTCAAGTTCTCAATTCCCCCCCTTCCATTTGTCTTAATAGCCCTGCAGACACTGCTTGTTCTTGGAAATAGTTCACCTATTTTGCGTGGTCAAGTGTTTTTGCTCCCTTACAATTATTTAATGTCTTATTTTGCTGCGTCCTTCAGACAATGCGCAGATGCAAAATGAATAGATGTGTACTTTAAACAGTGTTGAATTCTCACAGGTTTTCAGGCATCTAATTGAAAAAGTTCATTGTCGACTGCTGTTTGCAACGCATTACCATCCATTAACGAAGGAGTTTGCTGTACATCCGAACGTCATCCTTCAACATATGGCCTGTGCTTCTCAACCAAGGCCGGGGGTTAACCCAGGTGATGAAGATCTTGTTTTTCTGTATCGCCTCGCCTTAGGAGCATGCCCGGAGAGCTATGGTCTGCAGGCTGCTCTGAGGGCAGGAATACCAAAGTCAGTGGTGGAAGCAGCATCAAGAGCTAGGGAAGCCATGAAATTTTCAATGGGCAATTCTTTCAGATCTAGTGAAGGCCGATCACAGTTTTCCACTTTACATGGGGAATGGTTAAAGACCTTATTGGCTGTTTCTAGAATAAGTGAGAACCATGCTGTGGACGAGGATGTTTCTGATACAATGCTTTGTCTTTGGCACGAAATAAATAGCTTCTTTAAAACAGAACAAAAAGGAACAGCGTAGCTTGGAAATGTCCAAGACAGAATTCTCACTTTCATCAAGATTGGATGGCAAAGTACATATTTCCTGGAGAAGGGGAAGATAACTCACCCGTTTTGTATATTATCTTTTTGAAATGAGCAAAGCATCATTAGGAATTTATACTATTTGTTCTTATGATGATGGCTTTTCTAAATGGATGTTTGTATGGTATAATCAATAGCAATGGAGCCAATATAATACGAATGCTTTTTGTGTTTACCTGATTGCAGCAGGTGCTTGTTGCTCTACGAGCATACTACCAATCTGTTGCTCACCATGTCGTCCATGTTGGTTTTTGTAGCTCTGATCAAGATTCAAGGCTCTCCTGCGACATCTGATTTCAAAGGAGGATTCAAGGGACGTTTAATTTGCATGGAGAAATTTTACAGTCCAGGTAAGTCTTAAAATTTACGATTGACAATTGCATAAAAAAAGGGTAAAAACTGTAGAACTTAGGGCGACTAGGGTTAGTGATTAGTTTTTTTAGTGTGATTCATATTTTCATAATTTTTATATAATTTATAGTCCAACCTAAAAAATATTACAAATTAGATTATACACTTTCCCCATGTAAATCTTAATCACAAGCTCATGAGTTTAAAAAATAAAGGATAAAGAGATTCACTGTAAATTTATAACTTGAAGTCATTAGCAAGTGTAATTTTATTTATACTAGATTAACAGTGAAATATTATTTTAGTTGTCAACGTAGTTTAACCATATAAATTATATTCACAGTTTTAATAACTCCCTCTTAATGCAATGAAACATAAGGTTTAAGGGAGGCGGACTAGTTGCATTCGTAAGATGCAAAATTCCCATCCATGAAGCACGTAAATGACTTGATTATAGCCTTTCCTCGCACTTTCGGTGGAAACAAAGAAGATGGCTTTTCTTTGCTGTCTCTTCTTCCTAACTTCTGATTAGGATTTGCCTTTTCCCAGTATCACATTTTGTTGGCAGTAAACTCTGAACACAAGTTACTATGAGTACAATATTCTCTTGAAATGTGCATCACCATTAACAGTGAAGGGGTCATCTTTGGAAACAAACTAGCCATCTGATGTAAGTCCACCGTCCTTTTGTTTCTTTACTAAAAACTGTGCTAAAAAAAGGAGATTGAAACCTTCAATGAACATACTAGAGGACCGAGTCGGCATATGTTCTCCTCAATAGAAAATAAAGCTGGGAACTTTGTTTGTTCCGTTGGAGAAACTCAAGGAATGGTTTGATCCCATTTTCTAGTCCTCAATCCACGTCAAGAGACCCCACTTTTAACTTGAATTCCATTCCTTTCTAAGTGATCAATCCCTTATTTTAATTCTGACTTTCTGAGACAAGCCCTTTTGTTGATAGTAATCAAAGCTCTGAAAGCATGCCAAGTTTGCTGATGAAGGGCAAAGAATTATTCTATTAGCCGACATCTCAGAGCCCATACTCCAGAAAAAGTTTTTTTTCTTTAAAAATGCACAAAGAGGTTAGGTTAATTATTTATCTTTATGAAAATATTGATTAACAAGAAGGGTATAGCAACGCCAAGTCCAGTAGTGCCGTCAATGTTTTAAGATACTTTGTCACTTGGGGAGGGGTTTCCAATCTTAATTAGTTTCAAATTAGATATGAGTTCGGATTTTTTTGATATTTAATATATTAAAAAATATTTTGATTAGATAATGGTTTTGGGTGAACCAATATGTATTTAATCTAAATAGATGATATTTTATAAAATTATATTTTAATTTTAATATATTTAAATTAATGTCTTTTTTTTATTTTTTATATTATTTTATTTCGTTGGGTTGAATACTATGAGTTTGGCAAATTTACATAAAAAATGGATATAATAAATAAAATAGATATAATTTTTAAATTCGGGTTAAATATGGAATATTCAAATTTGGATTAGATACATGTATAACCGTATCCAATCTTTGATCCCAACCTACCCTTATACACATTTTACTAGAAATGGTTTCTGAATGTGCAATGTATCCCTTACATTTTTTATTAACACGACCTGTTTTAGAGAAGAAATTTCTAGACATGCTGCACTAGCAGCGCCCCAACATACGCTCGGGATACCTTAAGCCTATTAAGTAAGATACGTTTATAAAAATAATCCGCTTAACGAAAAAAAATATTTCACTTATTAAACTTGAAAGTGTCCCGGGTACGTCTGGAGGCGCAGCTAGTGTGGCGCGACCAAATGTTTCTCCTCTTTGAATACTTATATTTCATCTCCCGTGGTTCCTTCGTGTATAACTCAATATTAAAAAGTTGTATACTGTATCTGCCTTGACTTCTGTAATTAACAAGCAGATCCAATTAAAATCCTCCACTTTTTTTGAAAGTCTTCACTGTGTTCTTGTTTTACAAGCAGTCTCAGTTCATTGTTAACTCATAAAACAGTGGGAAATGGGAGTTTTATTCTGACCAGAATCCTAACATTTTGCACATGTGAAGGGACTTATGACAGATGAATTATTATGATGCAAAGTGTTCAAATGGGGGATGCATCTGCAGATGCACCCTTTGTTTACTGTCTTTTATCTGGTGCTCCCCATGGGAGGAGAAGGAAGGTACTTGAAAAGTAGTACAGCATCTGCAACCATTTTTTATGATCGAGCCTGATGAACCCTACGGTACTGTGAGTTCCACTCAATTGAGCACCGACCAAGCGATTGAAACCAATGTCTGGTACCACTAATTTGATGCTTTCGGCAGTCTCATGGCTTTTAATCTCCTTGTGCTAACTAGTCAATCACTTCTTCATTAGAAAACAACTCAATTGTCTCATCTACTACCCAACTAAATAGAGTTTACAAAACTCCAAATATTACTTACTCTTCCTTAAGAAGGAGGCTAATGGCTAACCATGTAAAAAAATATTGCTGACAAATGCAATTGCTAATGATCATGGAAATCAATTCTATACAGGATAAACATTAGGCAATAAAGTGGGAAAATAAAAACCATGTTTCTTTCTTCCACCTAATTTATTCTGAAAAGGACAACAGATTAAAAGTTAATGATATTTTCTAAAGAAGCTATTAATAAAATTTTGACAACCTTTTTTTCTATCTCAGAGTTTTCTCAACTAGTTTTTCTAACATAAGAATGTCGTTTACAACTTTAACTATTTTTAAGATCCATCAAAGTTTATATTTTGCTAACTAAATATCTTTTTTAACACCAACCATTAGCTTATAATCGAAAGGTCAAAATCATACGAAAACAAGAAAAAAGACATTTTGTTATTTAATAATTAACCTCTTTCTGTTTATTTATTTATTTGTTTATTAAAGAAGAGAGAATCTTTGGAGCTTCAGGGATAACCTTTCATGTCATGTCCTCCTTCCTTCCTCCATACCCACTTTGTTCATAAATTCCCAATCCTTTCCCTTCTCCTCCTTCCCAAAAGTCGCCGCCTTTCTCTGCCCATGGACGCCGCCCCCATGCCGTCCGACCGCAAGGGCCTTCTTCCCGCCCTTATCCGCTACAAGTTCCACCTCATCTCCGCCGCCGCCTTCCTATTCGTCGCCGGCCCCACCTACTACGCCGCCCCCAACTTCGTCTCCGTCCTCTCCTACTTCTGGCCCCTCCTCCTCTCCACCGCCCTCTTCCTCGCCGCCATCGTCTTCTTCGGCCGCGCCTCCCCGCCCGACCTCGGCCCCTGCGCCGCCGGCGGAGACATCATGGACTACGTCGCCGGCGGCGGGAAGAACGAGATGGAGCCGGTGGTCGGAGACGGCGGCGCCGGCGGATCGCCGCCGCCGCCGTCGACCCGGCAAGAGCAGCCTACGCAGTGATGAATGTTCAAAGTTCAAAGAGCAGCTCGTCCGAGGAAGAAGACGAGGGCAGTATTGTAAATTCGGTCAATGTCGGGAAACAATAATCTGTAATGACCATTCCGTCCTTAAATCGGCGCCTTCTGATCGCGGACTATCTGGTAATTTCCATCATTCGCGTCGAGGATAACCTCGGCTTAGCCAAATCTTTTCTTAATTATTTTTACAAATAAAAGTCTTAAAAAATGCATAAAATTTAAAAAAATAAAGATGTTGGTGCTTGTTTATTTTCCTCATCGACAAATCACATGAATTATTTTGTTATAATTAGCTTCGTATTTAAATTCACAATTTAAAAAAGCCATCCACATGCACTAGCCAATTTCAGAGCTTTTACGTACTTTGTATGTTGGATTTTCCTGCCCAAAAAATTCATACGAAGGCGATCCTTAATTTGGTAATTCTGTTTGCCTCCTCCATAAACAAAACTAATCCTCTCTGAAATTTTATAAATTTAAAGATTATTAATGATTTGTATATAAGTTAATAAAAAAATTTTATTTTTTAAATTAATTTTTAGATTAAAAAATATCTGTGATAATTATTGTGAATTTTTTTTAATAGTTTAAAGTTTTTTTGGGTGCTTGCGAGGTTTTGAAACTTGAGTAAGGGCCCGAAAAGCCCAATAAAAACTCCATGGCATCACAAATATAAAAAACGTTTCATTTGTGCTTTTCACAAACAAAATTGGCTCTCCAGACAATGTATACAACACTCCAGATGATTGACCTACGGTGCTCCCAACAATCTTTAGGCTGGGGTACCCGTCTTCTTGTAAAACCTTTCTTTCTGAGCAGTCCATTCTTCTGCAATGTCCTCAGCAGCATCTCCAAACAATCCACGTGTGTCAGTTATGTGCTTAATATCTTCTACTTCAACAACTTCACCTGCTTCCTTGATAGCCACTTCCTTCGTTTTCTGAAATTTTCTCAACTCCTCCAAATTTAGTTTCCCTTCAAGGTCCACATGAATATAATCTTCAATTCTCGTGTTTGCCAAGAACTTCTTATAACCTAACTGGGCACCAGTGGTTTGCAGCTTTGTAATTTCGTCAACTCTAGCAACCACGTTGCAAATCTCTCACAGATAAATAAATCTTAAACAGGGGCTTAAAAGTTGAGTCTCGTAAAGGCAATCCAAGCAGTACAATCCACCAAGCCTCCTTGATAACGGCTCCGTAGGAACCATGTAGCTCGTGCAATGAGCATACAGAGACTGTATGAAGAAAGCCGAGTTCGACTTGGGAGTGGACTCGTATATAAAGCTGAACTTGCGATCCTTCCAGACCATCTTCATACCAGTCTCAGAGTTGTTGATCCACGATCAACAAAAGTTCGTCAATATCCAGCTTGAAGGGAGACGTGTCCACCATTGACATTCCTTCTATTCATATGCATCTACCTGTAGTTGCAGAACCCGCAAGGACACCTCCTGCATTTCACATAATATATTAGTCAAAATCAAATTACTGATACAATGAAAAATAGATGTGTGCTTTATTTAAAGTACAGTAAAGTGTGTAGCAAGCACTGTTGCACGAATCGGCCGATTCCGTGCGGAATCGGCCGATTTAAATCGGATCGGCGCCGCGCCGATCCGATTTCGGGGCCGACTCGGTCGGCCCCGAATCGGCCCCGGAATCGGCCGAGTTCGGCCGATTCCGACCGATTTAAATCGGAATCGGAATCGGCCGATTTAAATCGGAATCGGTTTTTTATGAAATTACCAAAATACCCTAGGTATGATTTTTATTAAATTATTTAAGCATGGGTAAAATGGTAATTTGGATTTAAAAAACCTACCCGGTCTCCCCCCGCTCCGCCGTCGCGTTCGCTCCGCCGCCCTCCGCCGCGCTTCCGCCGTCCGACCGCGGCTCCGTCCGACCACGCCACCGCCGCCCGATTCCGACCTCAGCTCCGCCCTCCGCCGCGCTTCCGCCGTCCGACGCTGTACCCGATTCCGCTCCGCCCTTCCGCCGTCCGTGATTCCGCCGCGATCCGCCGTGATTCCGCCGCGATCCTTCGCGATTCCGCCGCGCTTCCGCCGCGAGGCCGCCGCCGGCCAACCGGGCCGCCGCCGACCGGGCCGCCGGCGGTGGAGGGGGTAAAGAGCGGAGGGTGGCATTCTCGTAATTAAAAGTTGACTCGAGTCTAACTCGAGTCAAAAATAATAATTAATTCTAAATAATTTAAAAAAATCTTAAAAAATATTTAAAAATATCATAAACTATAATACACAGAATAATATCAAATAACATCAATACCTAATTTTAATATATTTATAATATGAATTGTCAAATTATTATATATGATTGATTAAATTAATTTAGACCGATTCAACTGAACCGATTCTTGGCCGATTCTGACCGATTCCGATTCCGATTCCGATTCACCGGAAAACCGATTCCGATTCCGATTCCGATTCATGCAACCATGGTAGCAAGAGAAAAGCAGCATTACTGAGAAGAACATACTGATACATACTGCCTTCAAAAATATGTTACACAAACCAACATGGCATTGAACCTTTTATTTCCAGCAAACAATGTTTGCCAGGGCCTAATAAATTTGATGTCAATTCAATATGAAGTGGGAAGAATTGATTCACATACAACGGCGGCGCCGGCCTTCGCCGCCTTTTCAAGAAGAAAGAAATCGTCCTTAATCATACCCGTTTACTCGAACGGGCCGCTTGAGTCCATATACCCGTTTAACGAAATCCATCTCCAAAGCAAGCTGCTTCATTTTAGGCTTTTATTTTTATTTGGCGGGAAAATAATAATCATGTATTTATTAAGTCTATAATAATTCGGGTTTAAAGGCACGCAGCTAGTTCGATGCGGTTAAATTTTACCCTAATAGTAGTGTTGAGACCAAAGAATTATATTTTATTTAATGTCCAATACAACTAAGAGCGTGATTTAGAACTTCTAATAATTTATTTAAACATGACCAAGCTTCTAATTGATTTAAATTTCAACAAGCAGAACAGATCTACATTTTATATAATTTTGATAACTGAACAATTATTTAAAAATCTCAAACTTTGTCACCCAGTATAAAATCAATCGAACCCCCACCCAAAGATGAACAAATCAAATATGAGCAAAACAAAGCTAGGCTAGATTCTCCGAAAGAGCATCCCCCATACGTTTGATTTTTTGATAAGCTTCTTCCCGCCAAATGAGAAAGATTGTAAGTACATGCTAGTAGCAAACTGGCTATGGAAATTCGTAAGAGGGGAGGCAAGCATTGGACTACGACGAGCCATCGTCCCCACCGAACACTGTGCTTAGCAGCCAGATAATGGGCACCTAATGGCCCCCTGCAGCCGTAGGGATAAAGTTCCGGCGCTACCTTCGTCTATTCCAACTCCTCCAACAATGGCGAGAATAGAGCCCATGCGGCACCAAGTTCGTCACTTCTGATGAACAGTCT
>JAURVB010014875.1:0-60853 GCA_033002965.1 Piper betle
CTTACATAGAAGTGATAAATAAAAGAATACTTCCCAAAGATCGAAATTATTTAATTAATGAATAAACAATATCACCCTTTTTGTTCAGTAAGATATCAATAGTGGATGATTGACTCATTAAAAATAAATAAATAAATAAATAAATACTAATCAAATTAATTCTCAATGATCTAATACGAAGAAGCTCTCTGATGCCACTTGTTGAATACAAAAAACTTTAACTTTAACCAAATTATACAGATGATAAAACCATCGTCAATAAAACCTTCCTTCAGATTAAATCATCAAGAAAATAAAATTTAATTACAGAAGCGTACCTGAATCTATAATAGCAAAACGATTCTTCACTTCTTTAGGTTTGATCTTCCAAATTTTACACTGGTTTTCCAAAGCCAGAGTTTCTAAATGATGGAATACCAGAAAAGAAAACTACGGTGCAAATTTGGGGACCATAACCATATTTATTCATATAATCGTATTTATCCTTATCTTTCATAATTTCAATTTAACCAATTATAAATTAGAGATTACGAAATTGGTATCTACATATATTTATCCATACTCATCTTAAATATATGGTATCTCCACATATTTATCTTAAATATTAATGGCTAATTAACCTTAACTTTAATAGATCAATTTAATTTAGGCCCAAACCTTATTAATAACATATGATACAATTATATACTTGTATATATACGTCCAAAATCCACCTAACACATTCTCATTTTAATTCTCACGTTCAAGTTCAATGAGGATTATTTAGTACCTGTTTGAGGTTAAACAAGAATTGCCTCGTAGGATGGGCATGAGATATTGCACGTGCACTGAGAAATAGCAGTTCATATCCATTTTCCTGTAAACAGAACAAAAAGTCATTTATGCCAAAACATCTCGTCATAATGCTGCAGCGATATTTTAATGATTTCATCAATACCAAATATTGAGAATTCATGAATCCGAAACATACCTTTATTGCAGAAAACAAATGTGCAACACCCGTTTGCGACCAATCTTTCCCTACCAAAAGGCATGAATTGTCCAAGAACATCTGATCTGCAATATGGACGAAAACAGAAAAATGATCAACAATGTACAAAATCAAATCACACAGCTCAAAAGAACAAACAGATAAATTGGTACCAGCCTACTAGTGGGAACAACCATTAGCTGATGCCTTTTGTGGATTATTAGTAACCTTCATATACCTATCCCTTACAGAAAATAATAGGAATTTATTGGAGCCTAGGTGCAAGTTGCAGGCAAATTTGTAAATTTTGGGCCCTACCAGATACTCATAAGTCATAATCTTCAAAGGTTTTAAAATGGTGAAAGTTGTAAATCTTATATGAATGTGCATTAGAAGTTTGATTGTTTTTGAAATCTTGGTCTAACGAATCTTACACTCTCTGCCAATAATTTTAAACACTTATGTGATATCATCAGACGAAGACTTCCACAACCTGACGAGACCAAAAATAGGTAGAGCTTTTTATTTTTTTCTTCAAGTACATATTTTATCGAAGGTTCCTCGCAGACTATAACATTTCATCGAAGATGACAAATCCATTTGACGAACTTTACTAGAAGTTTGATCCATTGCATAGCTGATTATAGAACAATTCACCTAGTTTACTAGGAAGCATGACAAACAACAAGAATACATCCATAACCTACTGCACAAAAGGCATGAAATGTAATTCAAGAAGTGAGTAAAATGAAGAACTTACTTTGTAATTGTTCCATCAACATCAGAGACAACAACTTTCGAGTTCCATTTCCACATGTAAATCTTGGCATCCACCTGTTCAAGCTCCATTAATTGTCAATCCATCATAACATAATTAGATAGGAATTAAAATTATCGAAATCATAACTGACTTCACCTGTTGCTCGCCTACCATAGCAGTGGAGAAAGTGAATGCAACAATATTGCGCCCATCCTTCAAGTTTAAAGATTGCACCGACTTTCTTTGTTGATTTGGTATTGCATCTGTCAACATCTTCAGCACTATCAAAGATTTCATTAACATCATGTATGACATTATCAGGCTTTTGTCGGGCAGATGCAATAGTTTTGGATCTGCGGAACCTGAAAGGCCAAATGCCCCAGGTTCCGTCTGGGGATACAATCGCCTCCATTGAAGGCTTTTTAAGCTTTTCGACAAGAATTTCACCTGCTGGTTTAAAAACATAATCTTGACCAAAAGATGCCATTCCCAGGAGAATCGGACCTGCCGATTCCCATGGAAAGTAGCAACCTTTTATTCTTACTACCAGCTTTTCACTGTTAACAACAGATGGTCCCAGAGAAGCAAATTTCTCCAAGTTCACCTTCTCAGAATCAAATGCCAAAGAAGCAGCTTCAGCTTCAATTCCTTCTGACAGCAAGTCTGACAAAGAGAGAACTCTGGACAAAAATAAGTCATAAAAGTTCCTTAAGGAAGCTCAGCAATGTTTTCAAAAAAAAAAGAAAAAAAGAGCATGTACTCCATCTTAATCGTTGAATTAACTGAAATAAGAAAGTGAATCAATTTGTAATTCAGGTAGCAGGTTATACTCAAAACTCAAAATTTAACCATCAAAACAAAGTTGCATTTAAAATTTTATGAGTGTAGTTATTACTGTCGAACATTTTATATGAAAATGGTAATTAGCAGGCATCAGTTCACTTGGAACAATTTAACGGTTCCAGCCAGCATTGCAAGAGATTGACCTATTAGGTTGTTCCACTGTGTGGAAGCAGTTTACTTTGTATACTACGAACTCTAGTATTCTACCAAATAGAAGACAAAAAAGATTATTAAAATGAAAGATCATCTCACAAAGTCACAATACGAAAACCTCATTTTTTGATACTCCCTACTACAATTTTAACTTCTACCTTCCATATTGTGTTATTAGTACATTGTTTTAGGTTACTAAATCCAGCTCATAAACTACATTTAAGCAATGCCACAACCAGAGACACGTAAACAGAGAACGGGGTTTATAACCCATTTCAGCATGGACTGAACGATGCCATACATCTTTGATGCAAATAATAAGTAGCGTCCTCGTTACAAAATGGACTTGTTTGAACGACAGTACAAATTTGTAGCCTCTCGTCTGAGACTAGCCATGTCATGTATACAATAACACAATCATAAGATCTTTTCTATTGAAATTAACCAAATATCTAAATTCTCGTTTCAATATATAATAAGAAGTACTAATCAAAATAGATACAATAAACAGCCTAAAAGAAAATACCTTTTAAAATAAACAAAATAAATTTTATGTGAAAAATCCTATATTAAAAAAAAATCACGGGGCAAATGGTCAAGATAAAATTTATAAGTTAATACAAAAATATCCACTGTAATACAAACTCTCTAATATTAATTTATTATAATTTTTACAAAATTGGTATTAGTCACAACTGAACAGAATAATAAAAGAATATTACAAATAAAAAATTTGTCAAAATTACTATTAACGATTATAAGCGAATCTTAACAAAATATTTTATTTTCTTCAATCCATATAATTTTTACTTCTCCCTCCGTGGCCCTTTTAATCCAAAATTCAAAAACGAAAAAAGAAAAGTATCTCATGTTGTTTTTATTCCTTTCACACCAAGTATATCTATAAAATCTTGATTTTTGTGGAAAATAAAGTTACAATTTCATGAATTTATTGTGGAAAATAAGGTTACATATTCATATCTACAGGGAGTGAAGATCGTAAGGGCTCATCGCCTTTTAGCAAGTCCAAAGCATCTTTGGTTTCATCTGTGTTTTCAGTGGTCGAAATTTGAATCTTCATCAAGCTAGTTTCAGAGGCTGATTTTGCGGAAAAAGATATTAAATGGTTTACTTCGGTTTAACTTGCTTCAAAACATCTGAAGTTGAATCGAGAGAGCGACTCAAATACTGATTGTTACAAGGACGCTTATTAAAAAGCATAATTGTCCTGAATAGTTAGCAAGGACTTCACAAGGGCATGATTTGTCATAATAGATATTGCACTAGATGACATTGCCGGCTCCTGAAACGAGCTATCTTTTAGAGTAGCTTCTTGATTGGGCTCTTCCGGATGTAAATTTGATTCATCAGACATGGGTGACCCAAGGATTGGTCATTAGAACACAACAGGGAATCATGATCTAGTTCACGGCTTTCATTCACTGGAATGGAGTCCAACAAAACATTATCAACATTTCCAAATAGAAGCTGATCATCCTCTGCATTAGTTGCAATATTCTCCACTCGGGTTGCTGGCTGAGACTCTCGAACATAGTTACAAAAATTAAAATCGGATTAGAAGGGAGTCGTTGAATCGGTGCAAAAATTAAAATCGGATTAGAAGGTAGTCGTTGAATCAGACCGATTCATTAAAAATCGGACAAAAATTAGTTTACTTGAATCAGTCAAAATTAATGGGTTATTAGTTTAAAAAATATGTTATTTTGATGTTATGATGTATATTATATTTTATAGTATTTTTTTCATATTTTTTTCTAAATTTTTTAAAGATTATTTAAAATTAGTTATTATTTTTGACTCGAGTAAGAGACGAGTCAACTTTTAATTATGAAAAGACCACTGACTCTATCTTTCCCTGACTCTCTCCGATCACTCACGTGCCGCCCCTCCTTCACCCTGGCCAACACTGCCTCCAACTGACGAGCCGCCTCCGATCGCTACCATTGTCGGCCTTGCCCCGTTCCCTCTTGTGCCCCCCGCCTTAGCCCCTACCCCCGCCCCACCCTATCCCCCCTTTGCGCCACCGTCCCCCCTGCACCCCCCTACCTCGTCCTCCACATGCACCCCCCACCCAGCCCCCCACCTCACCGGCCCTGCCCCCCATGCCTACCAACCCCGCCCAGCCCCTAACCCTGTCGGCCCTGTCTCGCCGCCCACCCCCCACCCCTCTGGCCTTGCCCCGTCCCCGTCCCCGCCCCCCCCCCCCATGCGTCCCCTGCCCCTACGCCCCCGCCCTGCCCCCCATCGTTGCTACCCCCCGCATCGTCGCCCACCCCTTGTCGTTGCCCTCACGCTCGCCTTCCCACCCCATCCTCCCTGCCGCCTTTCTGAATCGGCTCAAATTGGCTGATTTATAGACCATTTTTTATCATGATTGATTTGCCTACTTTTTTAAAATTGAATTATTCCGATCCTATTTAAATCGGCTGATTCCAAGCAACTTTTGAAAATCCAAGGACATACTTTGGAGCTTATGCTCAGCTTTAAGAGTATTGTCTCCCAACGCATATTGACTATTCAAATCGCCATCATTAGTGATATCAGATTTGGATTGAGGATGAAAATCTACAGCATCCAGCATCAAATCTACAGGAGAAGCATTTGGAGATACTCACGCATCTCCATGAAACACTTTATTACCGTCACCAGGGAGCAGTTCTACTGAAAATTCGTCCACGCCAAATTCAGTTTTGCCTGTTCGATTGTTGGCCGAGTTTGTTTCCGAGTCTTCTTTTAGTAAGCCCCTCAACGGCTATAGTATGTTGCATAGTTGAAAAAATTGAAAAAATTGGTATTTGGAATTGACTGATTTAAATTGGATCAAAATAATTTCGTTTTAAAAACTAGACAAATCGGTCACGGTAAAAATCGGGCCATGATTTGGCCGATTTGAATCGATTTTGCCCGATTTGATCTGATTCGTGAATCACCCCATTTGAACCTATTCGGGAGGGTGGCAGGGGAGGACGAGGTGGCGAGGGCAGCGAGCGGTGGTGGGTGATGATGTGGGGGATAGCGATGATGGGGGCAAGGCAGGGGCGCAGGGCCAGGTGGGGGGGAGCAAGGGGGGAGGGGGTGGGGGCGGGGCTGGGTGCGCAAAGGGGGGTGGACGGGGCAGGGCTGGCGAGGGTGGGAGGCATGGCTGGTGGCGGCGGTGATTGAAGGTTGCACACCAACTAGAGGCGGCGTTGGCAGGGGTGGAAGGGTGGCGCGTGAGTGATCGGAGAGAGAGAGAGTAGGGGGAAGAAACAGTCGGTGGCATTTTCGTAATTAAAAATTAACTAGACTCTAAACTGAGTAAAATAAATAACTAAGTTCAAATAATTCAAAAAAAATCCAAAAAACACTATAAAATATAACACACACACACACACCATAACATCAAAAAAATATGCTTTAACTAATAATCCATCAATTTTGACCGATTTTGTGTAAATCAATTCTTGTCCAATTTTTAATAAATCGATCTGATTTAATGAGTCACTTCTATTCCAATTCAACGTCTTATTCCGATTTTTGTAATTATGGTTTGTTCAACAATTTCCATTTTTTGATTTGTTTACTATTAATGTCTTCATCAAAACAAAAAGAATCGCTCAAGCTTTCGATAGATGTGATTGTGCCAGACAATGGTGGAGAGCCTATATGTAACATTTGAACCACAATGCTTGTTGCATCGTCTTTAGAACCATTAGGTTTCTCTTTCGATTGATTACTAAAATCTGAACTCTCCAACACCATACTTGCTTTACTCTCAATATGAATAGCACAAGAAGATTCTAGACTAGGTGTTTCAATAGCTTCTTTGCTCTTGATATCAAGGTCATCATCTCCTAGTATTGCCCTTCCACTTCCCATGTCAATTGCCCCAGCCAAGTTTAAAATCATCTTGTACAGACACCACAGAAGCCCGCTCACATGCATCAGGACTACTGCATCCCGCACCAATTAGACAAGAAGTTTCTGTGCTCTGCTTGCACTTATCTGATCCCCTTTCTGTATCACGAACACCATTTTCTTGAATTGTGGTTTCAGTTCCCGCGTCAACTACTAAACTAGAGCATTCTGTTGCACACACTTCCTGAATTGATCTTAATACATCAGAAGCTTCACCATCTGAATTAGTGGGCTTAAGTCCATCACTTGAATCAACAGATTCATCAGCATTTCCCGTGGCATTTGAATTTGAGACATCAATTGAATGAGCCACATCATTGGTAAGAGATTCACCATCTGAGTGAAACAGTTCCGTGATCCCAATAATGGTGAGAGTCGGATATGTAAATGCGTCACGGAAAATGGGAGTTTATAAGAGAATAAATTTGAAAAGTAGAATAAATTTCTTGAGTAATATATAAGCATTTATTTAGAAATGCGCCACAGCGAATGAGATTTTATAAGATAAAAAATTTGAACAGTAGCACAAATTTCTTGAGCAATTTACAACACTAACGCAAATCCTATGAAGAGAATGAAACTGAATTAATTTACATTCAACAGGTGTTTCTGAAAGCAACTCCAAAGCTAAGAGAAAATTTTCAAACAGCTGAAAGAATTTAGTGAGCAATATACACATTTAGGCAATGCCATTCAGAGAATGAAACAAGTGAACTATTTTACAATTAAAAATGTGTTTCCGTGACCAACCCAACCCCCCATACACCAATAAGGATAAAACGAAAATGAAAAATAAGATTAAATTAAAGAATTGATAAAGAGGCAAGCATGTATATAAAGAATGACCTTGCGCTATACACAATGTGTTAATGTGGAACTCCATGAGCTTGTCAAGATACTTAACACGGCCAAACTTCATGAAGGCTGCTGCTAATTGAATTTATGTACATGGTTGCTCTTCATCTTTCCTGAACTGTACTGAATCTTTTGTATACTATCAACATCTGCAACCACAATCCACGTATCCACTTATAAGCAAGGAATTTTAAGGTTTTTCACCACTGAGGAAATTTAACAGCATACTAACACATGATAAACACAACCGTTTGAAACATACATTTTACATGGTTTAATTTACAGGGGGCAAATGCTGCACATGCTTTCCACCAGAATCTCCTGAATATAACAATAAAAGAACAATTAACAACGGCCCATAAGAAAGGTAAATGAAGACTGCCATCACTTTAACACAAGCCGCAGATGTTTCAGAATCTGAGTATTCACCAGTTTTGGAGATACTAAGATCGGGAAGGGCCTGAATACTTCTCCACTGACTCCTTTTTTCTTTCAGGGCTAAGACTGCACAAATCAACTTTCAAATGAGGCAAGAAAGTGGATTTTTTTATAAAGAAGTGGGAGTAGTATTGGAAAACGTACAATGAAATTCACCATTTCTGGGGGTATTCAAGTTTCAACCATATCCACCAGCACAAAGATTTAAATTTTATTACAACTTTTTAAAGCAAAAATCACAATATGACTAGAGTCTAAAAATATCTGCACGAGTTTAAATCAATTTTTAAATTATCCAAAATATTTTAATGCTTCAAACAACAACAGCAAGTTTCAAGAGGTATTCATATAACAAAATCAATAAAATAATCCAATAAAAGCACATCTTGTGGAATCGCTCTGAAGGCAGCAGTACTTTGCTTTAGATTAAATGCTGACAGAAAAATATAACCAAATACATTTGATCTGAAATCTAACAACACTTGACATTAAAACTCTACGAATTTCTCGTATGAACTTACCAAGATTTTCTGTAACAGGTTCTCAATATACAAGTCCTTATTAAACAGCAAGTTTTTTACTAACAAGCATCTATGTATTTATTCCAACATAGACTGGGACAATTACAGACAGACTGCAAATAGACTTTTCAACCGTACAATTTACAAATACACATCACCATAAGTAGACAGAGAATTATTGTAACATCCTCATGTCTATTCATATATCAAATAATTTAGATCCAATTTCTGCTATATAGAAAGGGATTTTAAGTCAGTGACAAGATGTTACTCTAACCTGTTTCTAACTCCAAGAAGGGCACAATGCATAGCACAAGCTGCAGCTGAGGCAGGTGCAATTGCAGCCACAGGAGCAGCACAGATTGCACTTGCAAGAGCAGATCCCGCACCTCCTCCTCTCTGGTAAGTCTTTAAGGGGTTTCCAACTAGCGCAGAGGCAGTTTTACCCAGCCCATCACTAAGACTATCATAAGCCTTCAACAAGAACAAGGTTTATTTTAGCACCAGGCACATAAAACACAATTCACGCACCCTAAAAAATAATCAAAGTTAAAATTGTTGCAGAAAATAAGTACCTGCAGCATCCCTTGCCGTGCATTCCTTGGTTGGTTAGATCGTACACTTCTTTTATTAATATTTCTAGGTACTGAAGAGGAACCACTGGTCAAAATACACTCTGTTTGGAGTAATATGTCATGGGCCCCTGCTGCCAGATGGACTCCCAGCCCTACAGCTTCTAGTGAGATGCTTCTTACAAAAGCAACAGCCCCTGCATATTCAAAAGCAAAGAATGTTACAAAAAGGAAGACTATGGCGAATAAACTTATATCGACAGAGGAGTGATAATAAGGGGCTAAGTCAATTGCCAAGCAACATAACAAGGTCCGCCACATATTGGCATGCAGATACTTTGACTCAGATATTTGTAAGTTTTGCTTATCTATGGCTGAATACAGAAGAACAATATCCAGAGTCATTTCTACCCCTTTGAATGCCTTTGAGTAACCTTTGGTCTTTCCTGTAGCTCTTAACAGGGAGGGAAACCAATTTAGCAGCGCCAGTACTAACAGCAACCAGGGACCTAATCGGAGCAAGGCCCTTCAACAGCTTGTGAATCTGGAAAATAAAACGGAGTCATGTTGTATAGAAACCAGACTGAAAATGATGGGAATATGATTAATATAAAGTCCAAACAAAGAGAGATGGACACAAACCTGATTATGTGAAATATCTTCCAACCATTCTCCAAGTACTGTTTCACAAACATTGCCCCAACCATAGAGGCCATTTGCATGAACATCTTTAAGCAGTAATTCAATTCCCTGCATAAAAACATCTTTATCTTGTGAGCTGTTGAAAAGCATATATCCCTCACCACTTTCTCTGAAAAGGGCTTTTCCATTTTCAAATGCCCCACCCGGAAAGCTAGATCTTTAGTGTCTACACTTTTTAAAAAATAACTGATCTAGTCTACCCGCTGATACTCACAGAATCCTTTCAGAAGCCATATTCCCAACAAAGCTGATTTTCATGAATGCACAACTATGAATCTATGACCTAAAATGCAGTTTCTATTAACTGGTGTCATCGTTTGGATTTTAGTCCACACTTACTATGAGAAGTGGAACGACATTTACCACACAACCATTCATCACTTCTAAAAATAAACAAAATATAACATGAATAACTTAACACATTGTTAACAATTAAACTCTGCATCTGGACTTCAGTAAACTTTTACCAACCATGACATGATGGATTCTGGAACGACTATTCTAAAAGTAAATAAAATTTCTCTGATCTTCACGCTTGGATGCATTAGTCAGAACAAAGGCGTGATGCAATTTCTATAAATAGTAGAGTATGTTTACCTTCCAATGGACTAAGTTAAGAAGCTCAGTATAGTTGCCTCCTCGAAGGGCTGCCAGATCAATATGACGAGGATTATAGTCCACTCGTACAACCACAGGATTTATATCACATTTCTGAATTAAATCAAAAGAAAAGGCAAACATACTTATTACGTAGTGTATGTGCTTTGAAGAAATGATATTCTAATTTTGGAGTCCCATAGACAAAATAAAAGATGATTACAAGGAAAAAAAGATAAAGATTGGGTACAAATGCAAAAACCAAAAACATTATACCAGATTTAAACACCAATAAGCACTTGCCTGGAAAAAGGGAAGTAACGCCTCAGCAACTACATTTGGTTCCCCACAACGAGTGTTTTCTGTGGGCAAGTCAATAGACTTACTTAAATCATTAGAAGCATCAAGTAAGAGATCACTAGATGGGCTTTGAAATGCAAAGAACTTGACAAGAAAATCAAGCTGGCTCTGATCAAGATTCAGTCTCAATGGAAGCAACGAGAGACATAGCCTGCAATTCAACGAAAAATTCATAACCATTTTGATCGAAAAGGAAGCACAATTCAAGATAGCCATCAAATAGACATAGATATGCCAACGAAAAATGTAGTCAGTAAATTAACAAAAAACTCATTTCCTGCATTTTTCAGTGAAGAAACAAAAAATACTTCAAGATGGCACTTTGGCTGGGGCCATCCTAGACCTGAAACATATAACTTTTTTTTAATGTAACAAAATGGATTCAACATACCTATATTCCTCCAGTGGAATTTGTGGTTCAGGTCGGACAGTTTCTAATTCCACTTTCAAAGATTCTGCATAAGATTCCCTGGGGTGATCTTTTGTGTGATAATATCCCAACACCTTCAACAAAATTCAATAGTTGGTTGTAGAACATAATACATAATTTTCAGTAAGGAGGTAAAACATTAAAAGGAAATTACCATCTTCCATGGAGCATCTCTGCTCCTATCATAAAGATGAAACTCCCGGACGGAAAGGATGAGCTTGGACACATACATTTCCCCTTCTGCAAAAATGTCATACTGAACATTCATGCTAGATAAAACCCATTCCATAGAATATGTTGAATCTCTTGAACTCGTTGGAAGGTTCCAGTCAAACCCATCATACATTTTCCAACAAAAGCTAAAATTCTTCAGAATCACTCTTCCCCTAGGCATGCATGACTCTCCCCGAGAAACAGAAATAGGCGAAACTATATTGTAGGCTTCATGAATTTCATCAACATTATCAGCATTGGAAACATGATTTTCAACAATGTTCCATGAACAATCCTCATACCATCCACTGTTTTCTACTGAACTAGTTTTTCCCTGAACTGGTCTCTTGAACTTAAAATACGAATTGTCATTCGAAAAATAGCCATCTTTATGGAATGAATCAAGAGGGAGCAATCTAGAAATGCAATAACTTTCGGTAAACTTAGGCACTATGGGATAGGCATCAGTCAACCTATCAGATCTCATTCTTGATTCACTTGCAGCTATAACCAATTCTTCTTTGACACAAGGAGGAATTCTATAAGAGTCACGTGGGGTCTGATCTCTACTCAATTGGAAAGCATCCTGAACTATTTCATCCATAAGCCCAACAACATCATCTTTCTTTAAGGCATGATCATGAGAAGAACCAGACGAAAATGGGTTGCAGTTCACGTACAGATTGGATAAGTTTGCAGTATCCTCAGAAGCACCATGAGCTTGTTGCACCATATCCCATCTAGTCTGTAAATGTGCAAGAGATTCTTCAATATCAGGAGCAAACAACTGTTGCAATTGAGAAGCCAAATGTACTATAGCTGCAGTGGTATCTTGGCATGTATTAAGCTTAACATGAAAATCCGAACACTCAAGTTCCCATAGGGGTTCTTCTGAAGAATTAACTCTTATGACCAAGTCTATAATCGCCTCTCCAGCAACTTTAACATAGCCATTCTTACGAAAAGCATCCACCCCATAATCACGCCTCACCGTTGAACCAGATAATGTAGAAACAAGGAGTCCAACATCTAGCAGACCTAGTTTGTAATCATTAACAATAGAACTTCCCTTTGCATGTTTTGAAACATCCAAAACAGACGTGGCAATAATACATGCAACAAACTCTTCATGAGTGTGTTCTGAACCAAAGACTTCAGGGTTCCTCACAGATATTTTTGGTTCATAACTTAAAGCTGAATCAACCAACGAAAGACTGAATGAGTCTTCAGCACAGATCTCTTGCAGGCTACATTCGACAGGTGATTCTCTCTCACTAGACAAGCTGAAAAAATTACATACTGAGTTCATCCAATCAAGACGTCCACCAGGTGCGATAATGGTCACACATCTGATAGACACAGAGGTATAATTGTTCAAGGAAAGTGATTCGCAAAAGTTAACAATTGTAGAGCCACCAGAGGATGATGATAAGGCATTGCTGCCTTCTCCATCGCCACGTTTCATAGCAGAATTGCTACAGGAAATCAGAAGGAAATTATTGGCTCCCACAGATTCATCAAGGGAACCCCACAATTCCCCTTCACCATGGGATATTGAAAGGAACTTTGCACCATTGGAGCCCCCAACATTTGAAGCAGACAAAAGTTCAAATTTCTCAACATTCAGGCGAAGAGAAGCCCAATATCCTGGGAGTTCCCTTTGTAAGCAGCTACCAACTTCTACACATTCCAAAGTAGCATATATGCTTAGGACATCACATTCTAATATGATTGTAGTCTGAGAAGGTTCACCACCATGGTATGAATCCACGAGATCTTCTATGTTGCCTTCATTGTCGACAATGCCAAGATCACAAGCACCACATATAAAATCATTCACACCTTCCGTTAAAAGATAAAGTAAGTGCCTATATTCACAACTGTCAAGCTCAATCTGAATGAGAGGAAAGCAAGCATGGAAGGAAAGAGCAGAGCCCATAATCATCTCTTGCAGTAGGCAACCATTTCCTTCCTCTGTACCTGTTGCAATTCTCGCAGTGGCAAACTCACAATCTTTTCCAATTACTTTGGTTCTCGTTCTTTTTGATTCGTTTGAGGTTGCTCTACGTTTTGCTTTCTTTGTTGCCCAAGGTCCACTGACAGGGTTATCTTGCCACGAAATACCAATGCTAGAACATTGCCCTTTCTTATTCCTAGAAACAAAGAGAAACCTCTTGGCTGAAAATGCATGATTATTGCTATTCCTACAAGAAGTGATCAAATAGGCATTAAGATCCCCAAATCTCAAATGGACTTTAATAGAAGGTTCTGAAAGACCATTTAAAGAGCTTATGGCTGATTTTGGATATAAATCTAAACCACCTCCATCATTCAGACCGTGAGAAAAATCAAGTCCAATAAAAGACCTGAGATTACGGTCTCCGCATTGAAAAGGGAAACAGACTATCAATCTTGCATTGGACAGTGAAACACTCCCTTGCACATTTTTTATGGGAGATTTAGCTGTCACATGCTTGGAAGTCCCACCCATTATCACGTTCTCCTTATATTGCAGGTTCCAACTTTGATGTAGGTCTGAGCTCAAAATTCCAGAAGTATTCCCCACTTCGGGAGAATTGCAGACTTTCTTCATCAGATCAACCAGAACATTAATCGGAGAGGAAACTACCCAAAGGATAAATGGTGCAAGCTTGACAGTAAAACAAACTGATGATTCTCGCACCCCAACCATAGAAGAAGATGACATATTAAATGGGAAAGAACAGTCATCTGAGAACTCCAGTATCGAAACCCTGATAACATCGACCTCAGGTAAACCACTAATCATTCCTTCTGCATCTGGACAAGGAGAAAAATCCCACTGGGGCATAACAGATAGTACTTCTGTTTGTAAGAATTGAACAGGTGGATCTTTGTCCTGAGAATTGCCATCACACTCTGGGGCTTGACAGTCAGTCTTATCCTTATCTTCATAGTATTCATCAATCCTGAAATGCCTCAAAGTTGCTTGAAAGTTTGTTTTTTCAGAATAAATCTGTTGACTCTGACAAAAGGTAAAAATTAGTTCAAAGATTATATGGAACAAGGAAGCCATAAAAGTATTGTTAACAAATAGAAACAACCTGAAAGGCAAGCACGAGATCTTTACAGTTTGCCATCAGATAATGGACACCCTGAGTAACGAATGAAATAGAATGAGTGATATATATCTCTTGGTAAGCGTTCTTCAAACACAAACAGCAGGGAAACATGAGGTGCATAAACAGGAAATACAAACGAACACGTACAAGGCTAATTTACCTCTCCTTCATCATGAACGGAAAGAACAATAGCAATTCCACCAACACTTGCTTTAATGTTCATTTCACAAGGCTGTGGTGCTGAATAGACAAAGAAAATGTGAGCAAAAGCACACATGACACAGTACATTTTCTTTGTCAAATTATGAAGTCATTACTTTCTCCCAAAAATAAATCCCCATAAATGACTAATTGGTATGCAACCTACTAAATGGCATAAGATGTGTAATAGAAGCCTCATCTCCCCTACTGTCTTTAATTTAGTACAAAGGTGACATTATCATTTGTAGCTATGAAAATCATCTTCATTATTATAGATAGTTAAAAGTGTCTAGTTTACAGTTGTTATTGCAAATAATCTATTTTCAAATTCCCCAACCAGAAATCTTGATCTCTACATATTCCCTTCTAGTGATCTGAAGATTCAGACAGCACCTACACTATTTTTATTTACGTTAAGCTTCCAGCCAATCATCATCATCACCATCACCATCATGTAGGGTGGGTTGGATCGGCTGCATGGCTTTTGCATAACCAATTGATTACTTTCACATTTAAACTATTGACACAATATAAAAAGTACAAAACAAAATTCAAGCAATATTAGGAATCCTAATCTGTGCAGATAACATCAAAATCTGCAAACATACTGACATAGACCTTGAATTACCATACAAATTAATTAGTGAAATGAAAATTGTTCTCCCCTCCTATTCTTCACTTGTCCCCTATATTTCTCTCTCTCTCTCTCTCTCTCTCTCTCTCTCTCCCTCTCTCTCTCTCTCTCTTTTCTCTCTTCTATTCTTTTAAGCTCCACTCTTCCTACAATTCTGTTCCCCATCACAAAACCAATTAAGAAACAAAGTGGCAATTTTATGCCCGATGCTTCTCTGTTGCACCCTCAAAAGAAAGGATGGCAAGATTGATATAATGAAGTCATCTTCATTATATACCTTTCCAAATAATAGAAAGGCATAATGCAATAATTGATTTGGAGAAATATTCACATGGTCATCTTTCATGCATCCAGTAATGCTAAGAAATTGTAAACCGCTCAAAGTTTTACCCATGTATTTTCGTCCCAGTGCCAATAAATTTTGTCTTAAGTTGCTTCTTGTGAAACTCAAAAGCCCATGATGTATAAAAAAATTAATACTGTGAAAAATTAACAAGTTAACAGTGGTATAGAAACTTACTCTCTGGTATACACACAGATCCACATGCAAGGTTGGAAGCAGCAGATATTGTGTTGAAAACCGAACAAGTCCAGTTCAATAGTCCACTATGATATAAAGATGACTGTGTGCTCCGCATGCCATCCAAGCATTCAAAAAATTGATCAACACTGCAGATAAAAATCATGCCAAAAAAGCATGCTCGTGCAGTAAGTACAAAAATGAAAACATAAATGGACTGAAGCAAGATATTCAAATTTCAAAATATAACTGGATGTAAAAAATATATGGTATTAATAAAACTCAAGGCTAAATACTTTTAAACAACTGTCCTTGATTGAGAACCCTTTTCAGATTTTGCTAAGATTTATGAATAAGCTAGCCAAGGCAAAATCCCAGGAAGAATATTATTTTATTCATGGTTAAATTTTTTTATATTTGACTAGGATGTCCCAGATGGACACAAGATAAAAAGATGAATACTAGGTAACAACTAACATGTTTCTTGTTCACATCAGGGATAAAAGCAAACAAACCTTGCCGCATAATCTGGTTCTTCATCACCTTCATGTTCTGAACTGCCAGACAAAGGAACCCAATTTGGGATATAATGTGCTCCTCGCAGCAAAGCACCTATCGGGGCTTCTTGAGAGGTAAAGGAGCTTAGTAATGGTCTGCCACCACTCAATGCAACAGATGAACCTCGAGTGAATGAGTGATATTGGGAACTGGAGTCGCTTAATGCAGATACTTTTGATATATGCGGCACAGTGCATTTTTTGTCAACATTAAATCTCCTCAGGAACTTCCACAAGTATAATAGTGAGGTTATTGTGCTTGGCTGCAGTTTCAATACCACGGGATCAATAGAAACATCAGCCTCCAGCCTTTGCATATTCAAAGAACCATTTTTCCATGGTATACTTAATTTAACACTCCCAGAGAATCCCCCAGCCTTTCCTGTCAAAATTGACACACTTGATGCTGAAGATGATGGTTCCAGCTGAAGAATGTCGACGGCTGCTCCACTGAATTTAACAAAGTTTGTCAAAGAAGTCATTCCAAGGAAGCTATCTTCATTTGAACTAGACTCAGAAGTTGTATCGCTTTCTGAAACATGAGTTCCATATTCAATCTCGTTCATCCGAAGAACCAGAACTCTCGATTGCTCTGATATCTTACCAACCTTCTCTATTGACGAATCAAAAGCAAAAATCAGGTTCTGTATTTTTATGTTGAAATTAGTAAGTAACCATTTAACCATCTTAGCAATCGTTTTAACTCCTTGGTGAACATCCAATGGGATGGATTTTTTATCTCCATGGGCCCTTTCATGATCAGAATTATTGGTTTCCTCAGTAACACAGTCTTCTTCTTTGTTTGCTTCATTTGCAGTACTAATGGAACAATCTTCAGATGAACTGCTATTCGATCGAGAAGTAAGCACAAACTCAAGCTCCTTGATCTCGATCTGACAATTCTGGACCTTCCACGGAACTTTAACTACTAAAGAACCAATAGAACCTTCCTTTACAAATACTGAAGTTGCATCTAACTGCACAAGCCAAAGAGGACTAGGTTATGCATCCTTCATGCAAAAATGGCCAGCCATCAACTATTGTATACAAACATCTAAAAATTCATAAGATCAAAAATCTGAATATGCAAATTAGTACTATTTACACTCACAGAATTCAGGTCATGGTAAAACAGATAGTTGGAAATTTCATGTTCAGTTGGTTTACATGGGAAAACACTAGTAGTTCTACCTCTCCTTATGTATGTCATCTATTTCATTAGGAAAAAAGTGGCAGTTGTCCATTTTCACTTTCTTTTTCACCTGGGATCCTCTAAGTGAAAGGCATTATCATTATAGCCTAACCATAAACTAAGAAGTCCTTGAAAGGACGCTCTTAAAATTAATCATTGTTTTATTTGATAAGCCCATTCATTGCATGACTGATCGTTTACGTCAAAAAATAAAAAACAAACAAACAATGGCAATTCACACAAACTGGTCGTCTGACAAATACACAAGTCCTTCACTTTACTACGAGAATTCCTTAATTACAAGTAGAAACTCAGCTTATGCAGACGATCCTTGTCAAAACTGCAAGTGAATCGCTCCCAAAACAAAATCAATGTCTCTTTTTTAAAAAAAAGGAAAACGATACTAAATCCTCATCCCAAGCAACCCGCACAATCATCACCATACCAAATAATAAATCATCACGGCGGTTACGTAGCATCACATCAATGCCCTAAATTACTTCTACCAATCACCCTACTCATCTTAACCAGGGAAAACAAAACTTTATCACGACTTTCTCCAATGCCTAATCAGCAGTTTATGCCCAAAAAAAGTGCAAAATTCAATGGTGGTCACACAAATCAGGAGTCTGACAAACACACGAAATTCCTTCAATTCAACATAAGTATTTCTCAACTACGACTACAAATTCGCCTGTGCAAACCATCCTCATCAATACTGCAATTAAATCGCTCCTAAAGCAAAAGAGAATCAAAATTTACCAACAAGTGGGGCTAAGTAGTGTAGCACACCTTGGTGTTGATGTAATCGACATTGAGGGCGAGATCGGAGAGCTGGATGGTGCCGGCGCCGAGCTGGACGTCGAGTTGGTCGAGGTCGATGTCGCCGACGATGAAATTGCCGAGCTTCTTCTTCAACAAGAACTTACAGACCCGCTTGATCACCCACCGGGACAACAACGCCTCCGCCGACCGTGCGATGTTCCAGGGGAACATCGATGAAGAAAGACGGAGAAGAAAGAACGATCGGAAAATTGAGGGCGACGACGGCGACGGCGACGGCGATTGCGGTTGTTGTTGTAGATAAATAAATAAATAGAAGAGAGAGTGAATTTGAAAAACATGTGGGAATAAAAAGGACGATTTTGAGTTACTTTGTGTTACTCCACACCTCCCCAATTAAGAATTCTTCATCAATCATCGACTAATTAGGGGTGGCCGTGGACATCCGAATTTGTCCGTCCGACCAAAGTCTGAAGTATGTCCGACCGAATTTAACTGACCGAATTAAAACAAACCAAACATGGACATTTCTTTGTCCGACCGATCGACCGACCGAGTGTCCGATATTTTATATCAATAATATAATATCTTCAATATTTGTAAAGCTAATATTATAATTTATGAAAATTTTAAAATATAATATACAGTAAAATTTATTAAGTTTATACATAAAATTTGATATTTAATATCTAAAATAACAAAAAATGACATACATAGAAAAAAGATAAAAGTCATTCTTACATTTAAGAATTTAGAGCTATACCTTCATATTAATAATTATATCAAACCACTTATAATTTAATTAGCATGTTCTCAATTTTTAAAGTCAAACAAAAAATAGTCAATGTATAAAAATTTTAAAATAATCATTGACATCAAAATATACTCTAATATTACATATACTTCAAAGATAAAATATTTTAATAGTTAATTCTTCATCCAATATAACTCACCTACACGAAAAAATACAAAAAAATTAATTATTCATGTTTTTTGTCTTCTTCATTTTGAAATTAAGACATTTCTCTTCAATATTCTTCCATAAATAAATAGTTTCATAACTTTCAATTCCCTCTATAAAACCCGTGTCCTAAGTTAGGGATTTATAGTCCGAACCGATCGATTCGACCGTTATTTTTGAGTCGAATAGAATTATTTTAGGCCAAATAATACATTAAGACGCGTTATAGGGTAGAATTATTAGTTATACATCATTTAGATGTTGTGGTCTTTATTTTATTTTATGGGATTTTTTTGGATTTTTTTGAAGATTTTATTCTGAGTTAGGTATTATTGTTGACTCGTGCCGGTATCGAGTAAAGTCTTATTTACGAGTTTGCCACCGATCATCTTCTCCCCCAAAACCCCCAAACCCCCAAACCCTATCGTCGTCGCCGCCGCCATCCCGCCACCGATCGACGCCGCCCCGCCCAGCCGTACCGTCGCCGTGACATCTCGACCACCACCAGCCACCGACGAGTCACCGCGACGCCGGTGGCAGGCGCTGGCAGAGGGAGGGCAGGCGCTGGCGGCGGGCGGCGGAGGCAGGGGCGTCTGAGGGCGGGCGGGCAGGGGCGTCTGAGGGCAGGCGGTGGGCGGAGGCAGGCGCGGCGGAGGGGTTTCGCTGCGCGCAGAGACCGGCGGAGGCAGCGGGGCGACGAGCAGGGCTGCGGCGACGGCGCGCAGGGTGGCAGACGGCAGGCGACGAGCAGGGCAGGCGGAGGGGTTTCGCTGCACCCAGAGGCCGGCGGAGGCAGCGGGGCGATGAGCAGGGCGGCGGCGGCGACGCGCAGGGCGGCGGAGGCGACAAGCAGGGCGGCAGAGGCGACGGTGCGCAGGGCGGCAGAGACGACGAGCAGGGCGGCGGCGACGAAACAGTGCCATTTTTTTGATTTCGGACGGTCCGCGGACACTGTTCGGGCCCGACGGACAAGTCGGACAATAATTCGGTCGGATAAATTTTGTCCGACGAAATTTCGGACAGACACGGACAATAACTTGTCCGATGCCTATCCGACCGATGCCCACCCCTACGACTAATAATAACAAACAATTTTGTTCTCCTTTTCCTTTTTTTTTCTTTCAAAAAGTCTTCTAATTTAATAATACTTTAGCTACCGGTCTTTTATTTACAAAAAAATATTTTTTGATATTATGATGTGGTTAAAAATTTAAACTTAATTATCAAAAAAGGGGGAAATACAAAATTGTATAAAATACCACTTAAAAAATTATAATCAAATAACCACACAAAAAAATATTTTTTTATAAATAGGGGCACCATGGCCGCACCCATAGGCCAAAGATGTTCTACAACGACCAAATATTTTAAATTACTTTTTAAGTCAAATGATTAAGGGTGGCTCGAATTCGGGTGCTTGCTACACAATTTGGCATAAGGCGGTCAAATCTGGCCACCCCAAACCCAAACTTGGCCTTGGGGCTTCTGAATCTGGTTGCTCGAGGCCAGATTTGGCCATCCCTACCGTCGGTGATGGGGACGATTAATTTATTTTTAAAAGAAAATTATTTTTTAAGAGGTAAAGGTATTTTTTCTATTATAATAAATATTTTCCTTTTCTGATAATTATACATGATATTTCCCTCTCTATGGTAATATAAAAAAAATGTTTCGTAAAAAACTATTTCCTTAATATTCACGTTGTCTAGTAAAAATATTACGAATTTGTCAGGCATAAGTATTAAGATTTTAATCTTTTTAGTAAGAAAGTATAAATAAAATATTCTCTCTTTTTTTCAAGAACTCAAATATTTTTTAATTTTAGCTTTTCTTATTTAATAATATTATTTTTTTAAAATATATAAACCTACATCGTCATTTAATTTACATAGGACCCATATTTTTCTCATAAATATAAATTAAAAAATAGGGACAATCTTCATTATTCTCATTTGTAATATCAATTGTTCCTCGTTATTCTTAATAAAAACTATCTCTAATACTAATTATGTAACACCCCGCTTTGGTTTACATAAGAATTAAATCAGAAATATAACGATCGAGTCGAATCATGTTTAAAGTTGTTAGTCGGTTAGACTCAATCAATAAAATAGATCAAAACAACCTTCTCGGTATCATGAAAATGGAATACATTTTTAAATATACGTCAAAACACATCGAATATAAATAAAAAGTAGGAAAGTAAATAACTGTGTTGAACTCAAATATGTGCAGCGTTTATCTGTCATTCGACCAAAGTTGACTTAGGATTTATAAGACCAACATATATTATATTAAAAACGTTAGAAATGAGTGTTGCTAGTCTAAAAAATAACTAATATAAACTGGAAAATGTGTATTTTATTATCCATGAAAAGTTATGAAACTTTAGAATTAGCGCACATTGGGCAGTAAGCAAGTATACTTAAACAAGTGCCGACTCGCATTCATGGCTACTATTCATATTCATACATACAATACTTACCTTTTCACATCCTCCATATTATACCCACCATGGTATTTGAGTGACAAAAGGAATGGTTAAGTTAGTACCACAAATTTTGAAAATATATTGCGTTACGCAATACCCTCATATACCGCACTACCTCAAGGTTTGTAAGAGCACTAGTGTGGTCCATACATGTCTCCATAATGCTCACTCTCTTATTCGTGATATCCATAAAAATGCTCGTACTTATATAATAAGCTTAAAAAGAGGCTTGTATTATTTATTTCTAGAGCTTCAGTTCATAAACCAACAAAGGATCTCATCTTTGTAGTTGCATTAAACATGTGTAGAAGACACAACTAAATGACCCGACATTGAAGAGAACTGATAAAACACCGCTGATGTCGTCTTACGTCTAAAATATGATTAAACTCGACACACAAGTAGTCAAGCAGAGATCAAGTAAAGAGAGAGTCCTATAGACTTGTGGTCCAAGATCCAAGCCCATCAATACATTTACGGCGAGCTCAGGCTCCGTAACCTACATCGAAACCCACTGCTAAGTAAAATACCAATGTCTCTATACGATACATGTTGGTGGTGTGTGTTCAAGCTTACAACTAAACACCAACACGTAAATCGAGAAATAATAATAATAAATAACAAATAAATACACTCATAGATAATTAAGTAAATAATAAATACATGAACATAAATAATACTCTAATCATAAAATAATAATATAATTATACTCTATAAATATATGGTTAAACACGAATAAATATCAAAATATACTCGTGTTAGTAAATACATAAATAAATAAATAATAATAAGTAAATAGTTAATACTCATTAATCATGAATATTAATAATATCATAGTTATACAATACAAGAATATATAATTAAATATAAATAAATAATAACATATACGCGAACAAATAAATAGATAAATAAATAAATAAATATAATTTAGTAAACATAAATAAGACTAATATTAATAAGTAAATATATCATTATTAATAATAAATAAATAAATAATATTGATTTATCATGAAGAATATCAATATAAACATCGAATATACGAACATACGACTAAATACATATAAATAATAACACAAGTAAGAAAATAATTAATAATTAAATAAATAAATAAATAAAATAAGATAAACATGAACAAAAATAATATATATGAATAAATACATTATCAATAACAATAATTAGTCACATAATCATTCATCATAGTTGACAAATATATAAATAACAAGAAATAAATAATTAAGAATAAATAAATAAATAAAATAATTAATAAATAAAGAAAATACTCATAACATACAAACATGCTAACTAATGTGAATATGGATCTAAACTAATTTAAGGAGTCTCGAATTACTAAAATCGATCGAGAAACGGGAAAATGAGTTAAACTTAACCGAGTTGGGCCGAGTCAACTTGGTCTGGGTTAAATAAATTGTTAGGCTGGGTCGGCTGGCTGGTTTGAATTGATGGACACGGACATGGGCTGGGACAGCAGACTCGGGCACGATCAGGAGGATGCGACGCTCGCAAGCGAATGCAAACACAAACGTTGGCAACCGGCCGCAAACGCAAGCAAACGGGAACATTGGACATCCAGTGCTTGTCATCGGAGAACGCCGACGATGTCACGGCTAGGGTCGCCATTGATCGAAATTGATAGGGGGTGTAACACCCCAAATCCGATTTTCACTTGAGAACCAAACCGAAATATTACTAGTCCCGGTTAGGTCGGCTAACCTAAACCCAACCTTACGGATCTACTCTTGGCGTCTCGAGATGGAAAAAGTGTATCGCTATACATAGATAGATGCACAAAAATAACCTAACATACAACTACATGAATGACATGACAACTAGTTCATACTAAAAATAATAACGTTAAAAATCAATAAAAATAATAAAGTTGATATATATATATATATATATATATATATATGTTATTATATCACGTATGGATATTCACACAAAATTCTAATATATTATACAATTCATTCTAAATCTTGGGTCTCAACTCATCTGTGCATTTTGATTACTTTTTACATTAAATTTTGAGTCTTACTTACTGTACTTATTTAATATCTAAATATATTTATTAAAACACATGAGTTCAATTATTACATCACATCATTCCCAATATAATGATAACATAACACAATATTTTATCGTTAGACATGTGTGCAAGAGATCTCACTACTCCTCCATCCTAGTTGGCTCATCCTACTCCTGATCATCACCTATATACATTATAAAAGCACGTCAGTAATGAGTGTTACTATTCCAAAAATATAACTAATATAAAATTGGCTATATGAGGAAACTCTTATACCAAAGAAAACATCGCATGAAATCTTTGAAGGCATCTATTCAAAACATTTTTCTCTTTTCACTTTCTTGTCCCTCAGGACTACTGTCACATCCTAAGCCTTTGAAAAACGCAAAAATTACATATATGTAGGTCTTGGTAGGGATTTATATAATAGGCCGAAAAATAACTTTTGATGGATGTTTTCGAAAACATACTCGAGGGTTATTAATCCGGAAGATCGATTGATTAAATGACCCGGCTTAACTGGGATCCAATAAAATACCACTCAACTCGTCCTATATTTTGTAAAAAAAATCACAATAAAATAGAGCAATAAATTAGGGCGAGTCTTAAACGGACCTAGTAGAAGCTCCAAAAGTGTCTTAGTGCCTAAATGGTGAGCTCCTACTGCGTACCTAATCTTCAATTATGTGGTGACAGTGAATGAATGTGGCCGGCTTGAGTAAGGATCATTGAGGGAAAAGAGAAGGAGGAAAAAGAAGAAGGAAGTTGAGTGAGAAGGATGATGGTGCCTGAATGACTGAAGTGTGAAATATATGAAAAAACTAATGGTCAAGTGAGAAAAATGAATGGTTGTTTAGAAAAACAAATGGTCATTTAGAAACATAAATGGTTGTCGAAGAAAAATGAATGGTTATCTAAGAAAAATGAATGGTCATCTTATAATTAAAACTTAACTCAACTGAAAATAATGATCGAATCGACCAGTTTAGATTATAAAACCCTGATATCGAATCACGGGTTTTACAGGGGGTATCAAAGCGAAGGCGTTGGTGGTGACGATCGGCGGAGTCCAGCCACTAGCTGGCTGGAAAACAGTCGGAAAGAAAGCGAATCACCACAGGTGTGGCAGTTAGGGTTGCTAATTGAGCGAGCCAGCTCGTGAGCATTTAGCGTTCGGCTCAGCTTGACTCGACTCGAAACTCGATATTTAAATGCTCGACTCGAACTCGAATCTTACGAGCCGAGCTTGAGCAAGGTCGTGTTCGACTCGACTCGACTCGGTTGTAACTCGAACTCGACTCGTAGTTCGACTCGAACTCGACTCGTAGTTCGACTCGAACTCGACTCGTAGTTCGACTCGAACTCGACTCGATAAAATAATATAATAATATAGTCTTTATATTATATATATATATATATATATATATAATGTAATAACAAAGAAGTAAGATAGTTGAGATGGTAAGTATTCACCTTGATGACTTCAAGTTTGTGGGTTCAAACCTCATTGGCCTCATTTTTTTAAATGAGGTACTTTTGACTTTTAATCGAGCTGGACGAACGAACTCACAAAAATTAAACAGTTTAAGTATATTCGAGCTTGAGTCGAGCTCAAACACATAAAAGATATTCGAGTCGAACTCGAGCATGTATGTCCAAAACTCGTTCGATCTCGAGTCGAGTTCGAACGAGTTTCGAACTATTCGAGCCGAGTTCGAACACATGTTGAGCTCGGCTCGCTCGCTCAATTAGCACCCCTAGTGGCAGTGTTGCCGGCGGCAATCGCGGCCATGACAGTGGTCATGAGTGGTCTCAAAATAGAGATCTTGGAAATATGAAGCTGTGTGGGTAGTCAGATCAGCCCGGGGGGCTCGTTGGCATAGGAAAATAGCTCGAACAGTGACAGCCCCCGTGGAAACCGGCTGTATAAAATCTATCGCTGGCGGCACCGGTGATCGTAAGAGGTACGAATGGAAAGCCGACCGCAAGGTGATACTAGGGGTGTAAATTCTAAAATTGTAGAAAATCTCTGAAAAATAAGATGGTGATGCTAGGGCTGATGTGGATGGCTCAAATCTTGCCACATAAGGCCCATCTATGGGTATATGTAATATATATATATGGACAGAAAACTCGGATCGAGACCGTCCAAAGTCAAAACTAACTTGAGTTCTAAAAGTGACTCTATGGGTGAGAATCTATTTAAGAAGGCTAAATGGATCTCGAACCCTGAACTCAATCAAGCTTGGGCCCGAGGGGCACAATTTGGTGATTTGAAATCCATGTGTTGCATGTAAATGAGATACATTGAAAATCCCAAACGGATACTAAATATTGTAACAACCTAGATCTAGGCCTGATGTAACACCCTAAATCCGGTTCACACTCGTGAACCAAACCGGCATGTTACAGGCCCCGGTTAGGTCGGCTAACGCGAACCTAACTCGTGCGGATCCAATCTCGGCGTCTTAAGATGAAGATACGATCTGTCATGAATGAATGCATGCACAAAATCCTAACATGGTACTACATGAATGACATGCAAATTAAATTTCACACCATCACAATTACGAGCAAAATCGATGAAAATTCTGAAGTAAAACTAACAGGGTCTCCCCTAAAAGTGCAATTATGGGCCCACCCTGTCAAAATAATATATATACAAATATGTCGGCATGCATTAACAATCACACAAAATCTACATTTATAATGTATTCATTCTGAAGCTCGGGTCTCAACCCACTACGCTTCCGCTGCTCAACTCTGATCATATTTTGCATTCTATTATCTTGTCTTAGCATTTCATTCACATCATATCATCATGCTCAAACATTTACTCATGTCATTCACAATATAATAACATAATAATACAATATTAAACATTCAGAAATCTAACATGTGTGTGTGTACAAGACCTCATTGCTCCTCCGTCCAAGCTGGCTCCTCCAACTCATGATTATTACCTACATATAGTATAAAAACACGTCAGTAACAAGTGTTACTGGTCCGGAAAAATAAAATAACTATAACAAGCTGGCTATGAGAGCAAACTCTCATATGAAAGAAAACCATATACTTCCTCAAGAACACTCTGAAGGGCACTACTGAGGAGCCACTGGGCTGCAGACCCGGTAGCATCCCGAACTAACTGATCTGCTGCTGGTACTGTGCCGCTCTCGGCACTTCTTTTTCAGTACTTCTCGTGAAACTTTATCCTAAGCCCTCTCCTTACCTCCATATTTCTCCTGGCCTTGAGCACGAAGGCCGAGTACTCTCAGGCAGTCGCCTTTAGTACCCTTTGAACCACAAGTCCGGACATGCGCTGTACTAAACAGTACCCGTAAACCTCCACGTTCTCCGGGTGTGAGGAACTCAAACGCGGAGTTGTCAGGATCCCTCGGGAATGGAACAGTCCGCTGGCACTAATCCAGAGCCCGCTTTGACTGTCACGGCATCCTCTGCATGGTACGTGCAGTCGATTTCTCCATCTCTCGTCTCACAGAAACACGAAAACTATATATATATAGGCTTGGGTAGGGAGTTACATAATAGGCCCGAAGGCAACTTTTGGTGGATCTTGTTTTCGAAATCAACCTCGAGGGATCTCATCCTCGAGGGGTTATTAATCCGGAAAATGTTCGATTAAATGGCCCGAGTTAAGTGGGATCCGATAAAACGCCACTTAACCCGTCCTGCAGGCAATAAATTAAACATACAATAGAAAAGAGTAAATCAGACGAGTCCTAAACGGACCTGGTAGAAGCTCCAAGCGTGTCATCGCGCCTAGGCGGCGAGCTCCTACTCCGTACCTACACATCAAAACTAAATACTAACGCCCGCTAACTAAATGATGCATCAAACTCAACACACATCAAACACAATTCAATCATCAATCATCAAATAACAATTAAATAATGATAAAGTAAATCTCTAACTCATCCTATTCATGACCAATTTTATTGTATTTTTCCTAAGTTACATCATACATCAATTATCATGCTCAGATTTACTTTACTTCATTAAATCACTTAACTATCCATTAACTATCTAATCACATCATGTACATCTTATCACTTTATTCATGGTCAAGACATTAATCATGATCAATTAATCAATCCTAGCATGCTATGCTAACAATTATCATCAATTTTAAATAAATCAATCGGAGGTAATTATACCTCACATCGTCGGCAATCGGCGACGGCTAGGGTTCCGTCGCGCGTCTCGGAGCTCAAATTTGGCGCTCATCGGCGTCCGAAGCTCGATCGGGCTCCACTGGGTGAGCCCCGCGGAAGATCCGGTGAATTCTGACGAATCCCAGAAATTCCGATTTTCCGGCGGTTTTCCGGCAGCGGCTTGCGGTTTTCCGGCGACTTCCGGTGGTTTTCCGGCGACAATCGCCGGCGGCGTCTACTGGTCGGAAAGGGGTCGTGTTGGGTACCCTCGGAACCGGCTCGGCGACCCCGACTCATCTACGAGGTCGACGCGGCCAACGGAGGTGGTGGCTCGCCGGAAAACGGCTAAAACAGGGCCGGCGGCGATGGGTCGCTAGATCCGGCCGGCTAGGCCGGCGATGGCCTCCGCTCCGGTCGGGAAAGGCAGCTGAGGGGTCGAGGACGTCGAGCCGACCACCTGATCGTGGTGGCGACGGTCGGCGGCGGCGCGATCGGCGACGCAAGCGCTGCGTCACCGCGGTGGTTCCTCGCGTCGCGGCGGCCAGCTCGTGGCCGGGCCTGGTCGGGGTGGCAGGGCGACGCCGTGGCCGGGCTGGGCGGCGTCGATCGACGGCCAGGCGGGGTCGGCCGTGGCGGCGGTGGCGCGCGAACAGGGGCGGCGCGGCGGCTAGGGTTTGGGCGTGGGGGAGGAAAGGTCGGGGGTGGAGAAGAGATGGTTGGGTGGCAATTTCGTAAATATTACTTGACTCGTCTCCGGCTCGAGTCAAGTATAATAACTAAGTCGTATTAAATCCTAAAAAATTCATAAAAATCGGGAAAAAATCCCGTAAAATCAAACAACACCACAACATTATAATGATATGCTCTATGACTAACAACCCACCCAGACTGCCCGAACGCGTCCTAACGCGGTAAACGGCCTAATACTAATTCTACGATCCACTATATATAAAAATAATAATAAAAATGACTGGCATACTCTCATATATCTGATAACTCATTCTGTTCTGCTGTGTTCATGACGTTATCATCATATACTTGGGTACGCATGACCCTCATAGCTCATACACGCGACTGGCATCGGCTCGGTACACGTGTCCTGAAACTGACTCAACTCGAAAAAATAACGGTCGACCCGACCGGTTCTGAATATAAAACCCTAACTCGAATCGTGGGTTTTACGCCTGAGAAACCTTGGCTAACTCAGAAGAATCATCTGTATATCTCATGCATACATAAATAACTCTTACTCTGATCATCTGCATGTCGGGCATACTCAGCCACTAAAACATGCTCATATGGCCATCTGAGCCCATACTCAGTGTTTAAAAACTGGTCCGACTCGAACTCACTCGAACTAACTCGAAACTGACATGAACCAAGCAAACTACGCATAGGTAAAACCCTAACTCGAAGCTGGGTTTTACAAATTATTTCTCATTCTTTATAAAAATTAAGACTATATTAATCTATATTATATTAACAAATTTAATATATATATATATATGGTATTTGATTTAAGATTTTTTATATTTATTGTTACGTAAATTTTTAAATAATAATTCTACCTAATTTTTAGATATCCCTTTTAAATTAACAATCTTCAATTAATTTTAACAATTTTTTAATTTGTTATATATAAGTTTTTTATTATTGTGATTAAAAACTAAATAAAATAATTTACATATAATTCAAATTGATTTAAAAATTAATCAATTTTGTCGAAGCTAATTTTTTACTGCTTAATGCATACTTAATTGGAATTTGTACTTATATGTGGTCTTACGTACTTGAACTAAATCATGGTTGCATAAATCTGAATTGGAATCGAATCGGTTTTCCAGGGAGTCAGAATCGGAATCGGAATCGGTCTAAATCGGATAGGAATCGGTCCAATTGAATCGGTCCAAATCGGTCATATATAATAATTTGACAACTCATAAATAAATATATAAAAATTAAATATTGATGCCATTTTGATATTATTATATATATTATATTTTATGATATTTTTTATATTTTTTAGATTTTTTTAAAATTATTTTGAATTAGTTATTATTTTATACTCGAGTCGGACACGAGTCAAGTTTTAATTACAAAAATGCCACCACAGTTATTTCTCACCCACGGTCCTTCCAAGTCGCCGCCACCGCTGCCGCCACGCCCCCTCCCCCAGACCCGACCCGCCCCGCCCCGCCCCACCCCACCCTGCCCTGCGCCCGCCGCGCCCCACCTCCCCCCGCCAGCTCCTCCTTCTCCCTCCCCGCCTCCCCCCGCCGACCGCGCCCCGCCCCTCCAGATCGTCCCCCCCGTCGCCCAGTCGCCGCCGTCGTTGCTCGCCGTCGCCGCCGTCGGGTAAGTTTAGGTTTTTAAAATTTCAATTCCAATTTTACCCTTATTTAAATAATTGAATTAATATTATACCTAGGGCATTTTGGTAATTTACCCAAAAAACCGATTTTTCTCGATTCACCCCGATTCCGAATCCGATTTAAATCGGTCGGAATCGGGGTGACTCGGCCGAGTTGGACGCCGATTCGGGGCCGACCGATTCGGCCCCAAAATCGGATCGGCACGCTGCCGATCCGATTTAAATCGGCCGATTCGTGCAACAATGAACTAAATATTCCATACATTGATAAGTACTTAATTAAATTTTTTTTGTTATTTTCTGTTCTTGCTTAATCAAGAGCCTTGGAATAAAATAATTATATTTGAATTAGAAATCTTTAAAATGTTTAAGACATCTATTTATTTTTAATAATAGTTTATTAATTAAAAAGTTTTCTATTAAATAATTTGAATATATTTAATTTTACATTTATTAATATATATTTTTAATTAATAAATTTTAAAGCACATTACAAGAACCTTTGGCTAGTTTTTAGTAGTTGCCGCCGTGATACACATACTATTAAAGTTATTATGAAATATCTGTAAAAAGAATATTGCAACGAAAGAAATTAATATTTATCAATTTATACGGTGGCTGCACATTACATTTTAAAAATACAGCATACGCATCAATTATAGGTATGAAAAATATAAGAGTTTCACATTATAAAATTATAATTCTTATCAAATAAGTTAACAAAGTATTTCCTATTTTCTTGTTTATTTTTTCTCTCTATCGCCTTTATTATAAATTTTCATATTTTTATGTTTAGTAATATAAACATATTTAAAATTTATTTGTAAGATATCATATTTTATATTATTTTATATCATTATTAAATGATCATTTTTCGTTATCCAATGAAGGTCTAAGTTGGAGCTTATCTCTAGGCTAGTCAATTTGCCTAGTTTTCTTAAGATTTCTCAAGAAAGTTTGTATTGTAACCAAACAGGACTTTATTAAATAAGATTACATTCAAAGCTAATATATGTTTTTTTATGTGTGTGTATATATATACATATATATACACACATACGCATAATATTAGATTAGTATTGTAGGGGTGAGCATAGTTTGATGTATCTGACCAAATTGATTCGAGCTAAACTTGTTTTGGTAGTTCAGTTCAGTGTTAGCTTTCTTTTATTGTAATTCGGTTGAAATAAAAAATCAAGTAAACTTATTTCGGCCGGTTTTCGGTCAAAACTAATCAAATTAAATAAATTAATAAATAGAAAGAATTTTTTTACATCACTTTTTTCATTTTTTTCTTCAATATTGTACATGTTTTCTTTATGTATTTTTAATGATCGTGATACATATCAAAGATTTATAAAATTATTAGTTTGGTTAATTTATTAAAAATAATATATTTATTGAGATAAAAATTTAATATATTATATATTGTTTACTTATTATATAACTTATCATAATAAGTTTATAATTTTCTTTAAATGCGTGCTAAATCTTTTTATTTTATAAATAAAATTTAAAAATAATTAAAATAAATACTAAAGAATAAATGTTATTAATGATAAAAAATATTTTTTATTATTTTGGTTAATTTAGTTAGAATTCTGCTAAAACCGAATCAAGTTTGGTTTTGTTATTAATACAAATTACTTTAATTCAGTTATCGGATAAGCGATTCCATTTGGTTTGGACCAAATGATCAACCCAGTTATGTGATATATAAATCAAAGAAACACCACTGAACGACGGTTCATCCATCCGGTGGACGCTTTCACGCCATATTTTCCCGTCAAAGCAGTGCCACCTCCTTGTCATCACAGGCAAGTTTTCTCATATACTTTTTTTCCCTTTTTTGGGGGGTGGGGGAGGGGATTTCTTGAACGAATGACGTGTTTCAATTGATATGTTTCCTAGCGTCCATTTTTTATTTGGTGAATATTTGATGTTTTTTCATGGAAATTGCCGTTGGCTTCCTTTATTTTTTTATTAGGTTTATTTTTCCACTATGTTTTTTACCCATAACTTTTAATGGCTTTTGCTTCAATCATTCACGCTCCTTTTCTCTTCTTATTATTTCATTTCATGAATAATAATTACACATAAATCCCATTGTTCTTCGGCAAAATTGGAGTTGCTTTTGTTATCAATGCCAAGAGTGACGAATGATACATGTCATTTGTTTTGAGTTTGATAGTATCTTTTATGAGTCTCTATAAATAGATAGATATTGGAAATAAGAAATAAACTCAACCAGCTAGGCAATTGGGTTTATAACTAATCACAGTTGAATATATTTGAAACTTATTAATAATATATATTAAAAATATATTAAATTAATTTTAAAATTATTAATATATTATTTTTAAATAAAAATAATGAATACTTGATTAATTTTAACAAAAAATATAGTTGTATATAAACATTAAAAGTAGTGTTAATTTTAATAAGTACAAAATTTTAAATATTAATAAATTTTCTTTAACTATAAATGATAATATTAAGTAACAAATTTTAATTTGATATTATAATTATAAATATATTAAAATTTATTAATATATTTAATAAAATTTTAATTTAAATAGAATTATAGTCCAAACACTTTCTTAATAATAAATAATAATAATAATAATTTCAAATTAATTAAGTATTGAGGGGCATAAAACTATTGGGACCAAAATCAACTACGATATAAAAAATAAAGCATGGTTGGTAGATCAGAAGGTGCTAGGCTTGTTATGAACCGAAAGTAAAAGGTGATTGATTGTCAGGTTCCAAGAGAGTTAAAGACGAAAAAGGGAGATGGAAAGCCTCGTATCCTAATATGAAACTCTTGCCTTCTAATGCAAGAAGTAGATGCTAAATATATTGGAAAAATATACTATATTTATAATACATTTATAAATTAATGTATTGGGAATCTATTAATTTATAAGTATAACTATAATTAAATATATATTCAAAGAGCATAAAGTAAATTTTATTTTTCCTCCATCTCTCTCTCCTTTTGTTTTTTAACGAGACGTAGTGACATCCAATGTATTAACCATGTTTTTTTCTAAACCATGCATGTAGCATGGTAAAAGGATATCAATAGTTTGATGGATATATGCAGACTTTTTCTGCTGCTTTGGCCACCATGACGACGGACAAGACGGACAATAACATAGAGATATGGAAGATTAAGAAACTAATCAATGCACTCGAGGCCGCTAGAGGCAATGGGACAAGCATGACGAGACCAGATTTCTCGTGTAACCAAAATGTTGCGAGACGAATTTGGCACGGCCTCGAACATTAAGAGCAGAGTTAACAGGCAATCTGTTCTGGGTGCCATCACTTCTGACCAGCAGCGGCCCAAGCTTTTCAACAAAGTTCCACCCAAGGGCTTGGTCCTCTACACCGGCACCGTTGTGACCCAAGATGGGAAAGAGAAAAAGGTGACCATTGATTTTGAACCATTCAAACCCATCAATGCTTCCCTTTATCTTTGTGATAACAAGTTCCACACAGAGGCCTTGAACGAACTCCTAGAATCCGATGAGAAGTTTGGGTTCGTAATAATGGATGACAAAGGGGCACTGTGTGACGCGCCATACTTTCATAAGAAAGACGGCCGAGTCCGCCACCCAGCATTTCATCAACCCTGCGACTAATTTGCCCAACGTTCCGGGGTTGATTTTGGCCGGTCCGGCTGAGTTCAAGACAGAGTTGATCAAGTCTGACTTGTTCGATCCAAGGCTCCGGGCCAAGATATTGAGCATAGTTGATATATCTTAAGGAGGTTCAGATGGGTTTGATCAGGCCATAAATCTATGCTCGGATATCCTTTCCAACGTCAAGTTCGTCCAAGAGAAGAAGTTGATGGGAAAGTTCTTTGAGGAGATTAGCCTAGACACTGGGATGCACGTTTTTGGTGTGGATGACACGCTCAAGGCTCTTGAGACGGGTGCAGTGGAGACTCTCCTAGTGTGGGCGAACCTTGATATCAATCGGTATGAACTAAAGAACGTTGTGTCGGGTGAAATTGTCGTCAGGCATCTGAACAAGGAGCAGGAAGCTGACCAAAGCAACTTCAGAGATCCTGTTACTTCTGGGGAGTTGGAACCATAGGTTAAGCGGACGGGCCAAATTTAATGAAAAAAAAACAAACCCTCTTCCCCCCTCTTTCACCGACGCTAGGTTCCGGCCACGGCCAGGTGGGCGGGGTGGGGTGGAGGGGGGACTGGGCGGGTTGGGGGGAGGGGGTTCGGAAGGGGAGGGGGGCCCAGGGGGATGGGTGAAGGGGGTGGGGGGGGATGTGGATGAGCGGGGGGAGGGGACGGCAAAGCTAATAAAGACGTAGAGAGGGCGGAGCTCATTTGCAAAAGAGTCACCATTAATATATATAATACATATGCGTTGTCCCATATTTGCAGCGCACCAGCGCTGCCCTTTACGAGCCATTGGATCTAATCCAATGGCCTGTAATCACCCTACCCCATCCCCCCACCCCCATGCCTCCTCCCTGGCACCACATGAGACCGACATGGCTGCAGCCTGCCTGCCCTCTCCCTTGGTCGTGGCCCTGCGTCCCCCTTGGCCGAGGCCCAGTGCCACCCCCTCTGTCGTGGCCCAGTTTTGCCCCCTCTGCCATAGGCCTGCGCCCCCCTCGGCCAAGGCCCAGTGTCGCCCACTCAGCCACAAGCCCGCGCCGCCCCCTCGGTTATGGCCCCCGCCCCCAGCAATGGCTGCCGTCACCCCCACCCACGTCGTTGCCCCCTGCCCCCACCTTCACCGCCACCCCTTGTCCCCATCCGTCGCCATCGGCCCCGACCCGGCTATCGCCCCATGCTACCCCCCCCCAACCACTGCCGGCATTACCCCAAGTAAATAAAAAATTGACTCGAGTATTGACTTGAGTCAAATTAATAAATAATTGATTCAATATCAGCAACACATCAAAATCAAAACAGATGAGAGCCATCTCATTTAACTTTCTTTCACAGAACAAAAAATCGGACTCTAAGTGGGATATTATTAATATTTGTAATTATATTAATGATATGTAACTTATTGTCACACTCGAATACTAATGCAATCTCGGAATACCAACAAAAGGGGTTGTTTGTTGTTCCATGAAAGATAAAAGGTCGTAAAACTTCTTTATAAATTGAGCTATATTTGCCTCATTCTGAAAACAAGAAAAATAGAGAAAACAAGACAAAAAAGACAAGAGGAGAGAAAAAAGAGATAGAAAGATATAGAGATAAAAAAGATGGAAAAATATTATTGACGAGTTCAATCTTATACGGAATATTGAGAGAGAGAAAATCTTGTAATCTCAATAATATAGGTTGAGTGAGTAATTTTCTTCTACATCTCTATATGTTTGATGACTGTAATCTTTGGTTGAAGTAGTGAAATATTCATTGTTATCCCGTGATTTTTGACTCTCAGGCATTATTTTTCCAAACTCTTGTGTTGGCTGTTGTTGATCTCCAACTTAGGGAATTTTTCTCAACGCAACTCTCTGTTAAAAAAGCTAAGCAAACAATTCACTAGTGTAGAAAAGCAGGAGCAGAGGAGGGAGATCGAATAGGGGAAGGCTTGGGGGACTAGGATTTAACTGTCTGAATGAGTTGAGGAAGGTTGAGGTCCAGCAACTGCTTCTTGTTCTCCACCAGCCTTTTCTCCCAGAGCAGCTCGTAGTCCAATGCCGCCATTGTCGCCTCCCAATTTTGGAGAAGAAGAAAACGATGTGAATGTTTGTGTTTGGTTGTGAACAATTGGAAGGAGAAGAAACCAATGGGGGAAGGAGTTGAGCTGGTGTGTTCGGAATCCAACAGCTTTCTTTTTTAAAAAAATAGCCGTTAAGATTCTATTGGGCTTAGTGTATCCATCCAGTCAGTATTGGGCCTTACACAGTTGGGCTTCCCAGATGGTTAATAGATTTTGGATACACAATGTTGGTCAATCGTAGTCAGTGAGTTATAAGGTAAAGTGAGGCATGTTTTGAATCTTGTCGAATTTAAGCTACTGAATTTGAAGTTGACACAAATTGGAGGAATAATTTAGGTGGGGTTAAATTGAAATTCATTAGTTAGGGAATTAAGGTACAACAATGACTTGTGGTTTGTCTGCCGGTGCTTTTAACTATTTTAAAGGTGTCCCCGTTTACATATCGAAAAAAATAAAATTGTGCCCACTTTTATATATTTCAAGGAAAAGAGAAATGTATATAATTTGTCATACAATATGCATCTCTGGATTCCTCTATCGAGTGGGGCCCATACGCTCCTTCCTTGGCTTATACATATATTACATTAGAATTGGATTTTAAGGTTTATATTCTTTTTTCTAGTACACGGAGTTGGGTTGGATCATTAATATTTAAGGTCTATTTGGTTGACATAAAAATAATAGTATAAATGATATAAAAATTTTAAAATTATTAATTTAATAAAATATTATATATTTTTAAAAATATATTTATGTATATTTAGTATATTTTATATATAAAATAATATTAAATACATTATTGCTTATCTAAATTAAATGTGGGTACATCCTGACGGGAGCATAAAATAATATCATGATTACTTCAAAGTTATCATGTGCTCTTTAACGTGTAATTAATTTTCTCCTTTTTTAGATAATAAAAAGAAGACATTTTTGTATAAAGGGAAAGACACATGGGTGATCAGATTAATGATAATTATAATTAATTTTAATACAAAATACAATGAGCATATATCAAGTTATTTTAAAAATATTATATACATATATATACTAATTTTTGTATTTGGTCATTTAAAATTTATATCTATTTCTTGCTAATAAAACTGAACTTTTGTATGTCTAAGTGCTCTGAGATATAAATTATAAAAAAACGTAGATAAAGGGGCACATATAAGATGAGAGTGCCCGTTAACGATTTCACTTTCTTCCATTTTCAGGTTAGCTTGTATTAGTTTTAGTGTCCATGCCGTCCGTCCCCTCAACGACATCATATGAAATGACCATCTCAAAGGCTTTGATTTTATCTTATTAAAAGGATTTGGTTTTATTATTATTATTATTTTATATATATATATATATATATATATATATATAAATTGCTGATATACGCTGCCATGTTTGGCAATGCATATGCAGCTCATCAAATGTGGGCCATTGGATCAAAATCCAACGGCCCACACTCAATTTTCTTTTCTTTTTTACCTTTCTCCCCCTCCCACCTTTTTACACCGCCCCCTAGGCCTTGCCCCGCCCCGGCCCAGTCCCCGGCCAAGCCCCCCCGCACCTCCTGCAGCTACCGTCCCCCACCCTCACCGCCGCCAACCGTTGTGGTGGCCCTCCTGCCCCTGCCAATTTCTGCCGCCCCCTCGGCCCTGCCTCGCCCCCGGCCAAGCCCCACTCAACCCCGCCTACAACTGTCGCCCCCCACTGCCCCTGCCAGCAACTGCAGCGCCCCCTAGCACGTTGCTCCTCCTGCTCAGGGCCGCCCGCTCCTGGTTGGCATAGCGTCTTCCTCATGAGGCTCACCCACCCCCGAGGCAACGACATCGTTGGCCAGCGGGGGCCGACAGCAAGGTCGTTGGCGAGGTGTGGCACACCAAAATAAACGGGGAAGTTTCGTAATAAAAATTTAACTCGATCCCGACTTATGTTAATATTAGAAAATAAATTTAAAAAAATAAAATAATTTTATAATAAAAACTTAACTTGAACATAAATTGAGTTAATATTGTGAAGTAGATTTTTTAAAAAATAAAATAATTTCATAATAAAAACTTGACTCGAGTCGGAATCGAGTTAAATTTTGTATTAAAAAATAAATTTAAAAACTTGACCCGATCCTGACTAGGGTTAATATTACAAAATAAATTAAAAACGGGGTGAAGAGGTGCGCTATGGTGGGCGGGGAATGGTGCCACAGCCACCCGGGAGGGGCACAAAGGCCCTACGGGGTAGGGCGCGGGAGGGGCAGTTGGGGGATGACTATGGGCCATTGGATCAAATCTAACGGCCCAAAAATAACGGTATTAGAACGCTTCGCCTGCACATATGTATTATATATATAACTACATATGTATTATATATATTAACTACATATGTATTATATATATTAACTGTGACTCTTTTGCAGATTTCTTGCATCAATTTGCTGAAAAAAAGGATAAATGACCTTTCTGCAGGTTTTTACATGAACTTATTCGGTAGATAAAATCAAATGTAACAATCTAATTACGATAACATCTACACATGCATCTCATATCACTACAAATTTCTGTACATGATGCCGGACTCCCATATTTTTTCACCGAAAATTTTAAAAACACATGTGTGATTATTTATTTATATCATCAATAAATAATAATTTCAATCGCACAGTGTGATGAATGCGGACAAACACCCCCGAGGCCCCTACACGCATAAATAAATGAGAAGAAGCATGGACCGCACAAGGGACAATGCTTTAATGTAGAGGAAGGCCCACACATATATCATGTTAGATGACCCACACCCACCACCATCATTGATTCGTTCCTCGTCCTCACCCTCGCTAGCCCCGCCCGCCCCCCCACCCCGCGCACTCCGTGTCCCTGCTCAGGCTCAGACACGCCGGCAGGACCTCCGGCGTTGTTTCCGCTGGACTCGGCTGTCGGAGACGTACAGGAAGCAAGACAAACGGGGGACCTGGGAACGAGACGTCTAATCACTTTACATCACCCCTTCGTCACCTTCCTTTTACTGCCAAATACCTGCCAGTTCATGTTCAAGAGGTATCCGATGCTCTCTTCTCTTCCTCCGTGAATTTCAGTTCGTTGTCCACAGTTCATCTGGTGGGGTTGGGTTTTTGGGGAGGAGTGAATGAACGGTGGATATTTCGTGATTGAGGGTGATGTGTGGGACTGGGATATGTGTCGATATTTCTTCCAACTGTTTCTGTCGGGGCTATATACCTGCTAAGTACTTATTACTGCCACTCCTTGGCTGCGAGATAGAGATATATGCGCCCAACCTTCTTTCTTTATTTATTTTTTAAAACTTTATTTGATTTTAAAAAATATATATAATTGATCATAAAAATGTGAAAATTTAGAAGGTAGAAATAAACTAGGAGAAGCATTTTTAATTAAAACTTTTGTATGCCCATCGAAACTTCACAAACCGACATAATGATGTAGGATAAGGCTGTTTTACTTGTCAATTTGGCTTGATATTTAATTAGAAGAATTCAAATTAAAGTCTTAACTTATAAAAGTAACGTAGGTTTACATTTCACTTATTTGGAAGTTTGATATTTTTCATACAAAATAAATTTCATTTACTTACACGACAAATCTTAAATGATTAAAATAGTTAAGAGTAACTTAATCCTATTTTTAAATTAAATAAGAATATAAAAGTGTTATATATGACTGTATTATTTACACAATATTGTGACAATGTTCTCGTTCCAACAAGGACCTCTATTATTTTGAGATCGTGATTAGTCATGAATCTGTCATGATAATATACAAGTGTTACTTCTATTATATATAAAAGTGTTATTTGTGAGGCATATCCCATTTTGACATTTTTTCAATATATGTCCACAAGAAGCATATGCCTTTGGTTTTATGGAAGAGATCATGAATTGTGGAGTAAATAGAATGTAAATGCAAAATTTCACATCAAAACTATAGCTGACACAAGATCCACCTGATAATGATAAATAAATTTACTAGCCAAAGTTGGTACAACTGTCATAGAAGTAACTAGGTAACTGCGTAGCATCTCGACCTCGCTAGTTTAACTGTTTACAATTTAACGCTTACTATTTCCCGGTACTGGCCGGTACTGCCACTCTCATTTGTTTAATCACATAATTATTCCGATTAATCAACATGATTGTTTTATTTGCAACTGTAAAATTAACCAACAAATTTTGACATTACCATATTTTAATGCTAGTTTGAACTTTATTTTTAAATATATAGTTCTGATCCCGACCAATTGCAATCTAAGCATCCAGCTCTTATTAATCTTTGGATGCACCTTTAACGTATAATATTCTCCATGCACCATTCTCGTTCTTTCTTCTATCCTACCTTGCAAGTTACAACCATGGCGGGCACCCATAATGAACTCCATTATGTATCTTATCATCTCGACGACCCTTGTATATACTACGCTGGCTATAGCAAATTTCATGGGTACTACACATAAGATTTCATCTGATCGGGTGCATGTACGTGTTCCCCATGGGGACAATGATGGGTTCCCAGATGTACAATTTTGACGTAACTTGTATGCATCTTGTTGGAAATAATTAATTAATCTATATACGTAGGTTAAAGGTTTTATATATATATATATATATATATATATAGGGCAGCACTATTGTGCGCTGCCCTATATATGGCAGCGCAAATGCGCTGCTTATTGTAGGCCGTCGGATCCTGATCCGACGGCCCACAATCAACTCCCACACTCACCCCCCCCCCCCCAACTTTCAGCCTTTTCGTCGTCGCCCCCGACCCCTGCCGCTGGCCCTTGCCTGCCGCCCCTGGCCCCCGCCCGCCTCCCCTGCCCCGGCCCCCGTTGGCCGCCCTAGCCCCCTGGCCTGACCCAGCCCCAGCCCCCGCCCCTGCCACGCAGGCCGCCCCTGCCCCGCCGCTGCGCCTGCCCCAGCCGGCCTCCCTTGCCCCGCCCCGCCCAACCCCCACCCCCGCTAGCCGCCCCAACCCCCCACCCTCGCTCGTAGCGGCCGAGTGGGGACGGGCCAGAGGGGGTGGTCGGCAGGGACGGGCGAGAGGGGTGGTCGGCGGGGATGGGCGAGGTCGCCGACAGTGAGGTGGCACGGGAAATAGAGGGGGGGGGTGAGAAACAGGGGAGGGTAATATGGTAATAAAAATTTTATTCGATCACATTCGAGCCAAATTTTTATTACAAAATAAAATTAAAAAGAAATAAAATAATTTCATAATAAAAATATAACTCGGAATCGACTCCGAGTCATAACTCGAGTTAATACTATAAAATAAATTTTAAAAAATATAAAATAATTTTATAATAAAAATTTGACTCGATTTGCAAAGAACCGAGTCAAGTTTTTATTATGAAATTATTTTATTTTTTCCAAATTTACTTCATAGTATTGACTCGAGTTTGACTGAGTCAAATTTTTATTACGAAATTATTTATTTTTTAAATTTATTTTGTAATAAATTTATTTTATAATAAAAAATTGACTCGATCTAGCGAGGGACCGAGTCAAGTTTTGATCGGGAGCGAGTTAAGTTTTTATTACCAAATTGCCATCACCCTTCCGCCCCCCTCCTCTTTCCCTTACCCTATTCGCCACCCCTCCCTGCTTTGTTTCGTGGAGAGTTGTCGGAAGTTCGCGGGGGCGCACTACTGGGGCGGGGCGACCGGGAGAAGGCGAAAGCGCGCCGCCGGGGCAACGGTGGGGGTGGGGGGGGGACGCATGCGCGGGGGAGCGGCGTCGGGGGAGGGGGGTCGGGGTGGGCCGGGCAGGGCAGAGCCTGCAAGGGCCCGTAATATATAGAGTCAAGTTTTATTACAGAATTATTTTATTTTTTAAATTTATTTTGTAATCAAAACTTGACTCGGTCCCGAGCAAGATCGAGTCAAGTTTTTATTATAAAATAAATTTATTACAAAATAAATTTTTAAAAAATAAATAATTTCGTAATAAAAATTTGACTCAGTCGAACTCGAGTCAATACTATGAAATAAATTTAAAATAAAATAAAATAATTTCATAATAAAAACTTGACTCAGTTCTTTATGGTATTTTATTTTAAAATTTTTTTAAAATTTATTTTGTAATATAGAATCGGGTTAGAAGCGAGTCAAGTTTTTATTACAAAATTATTTTTATATTTTTTAAAACTTTATTTCATAATATTGACTCGAGTAGGGAGCGAGTTAAGTTTTTATTACAAAATTATTTTATTTTATTTTTAAAATTAATTTCTTAATATTAACTCAAGCTGGGAACAAGTTAAGTTTTTATTATAAAATTACCATCACTGATATCCGTGCGCGGGATCGAGTCAAGTTTTTATTATGAAAAAAATTTATTTTTAAAAAATTTATTTCATAATATTAGCACGAGTTGGGACTGGGTCATATTTTTATTACGAAATTATTTTATTTTTTTTAATATTTATTTTTAAAATTCGCCTAACCAATTTAATTAACTATCTCGAGCAGCTGTTCGCCGCGCCACCTCACCGCTGGCGACCTTGCCGCCGGCTGCCCGCAGGGGGGGTGGGGGCAGTAGGGGGTTGGGCTGCGGCGCGAGGGGGGCCGCCGCTGCAGGCGGGGGGATAGTCGCATCGGGCAGGGGCGAGGGGGGGAACGCGGCTGTGGGCGGGGGCGGCAGGGGGATTGCGGCTTCGGGCAGGGGCAGGGGGAGGCCGCGGCGCCAGGCGGGGCAGGAGGGCCTTGGCTAGCACGGGCGGGGGGGGGGGGGGTGAGGTGGAAACGCGGTTACGGGCGGGATCGAGAAATACCATCACTGACATCCCCGCGCGGGATCGAGTAAAGTTTTTATTATGAAAAAAATTTATTTTTAAAAAAATTATTTCATAATATTAGCACGAGTTGGGACTGGGTAATATTTTTATTACAAAATTATTTTATTTTTTTTAATATTTATTTCATAATAAAAATTTAACTCGAGTCGGGATCGAGTAAAGTTTTTATTACGAAACTACCCTCCCCTGTTCTTCTTTCCCCCTCTGTTCGCCGCGCCACCTCACCGCCGGCGACCTTGCCGCCGGCTGCCCGCAGGGGGGTGGGGGGCAGTAGGGGGTTGGGGGGCAGTAGGGGGTTGGGGGGCAGTAGGGGGTTGGGCTGCGGCGCGAGGGGGGCCGCCGCTGCAGGCGGGGGACAGCCGCTTCGGGCAGGGGCGGGGGGGGGGAACGCGCTGTGGACGGGGGCGGCAGGGGGATTGTGGCTTCAGGCAGGGGCAGGGGAGGCCGCGGCGCCGGGCGGGGCAGGTGGGCCGCGGCTAGCACGGGCGGGGGGGGGGGTGAGGGGGAAACGCGATTACGGGCGGGGCCTAGGGCGGAAGCTGGCGGCCAGGGGGATGGGGGGGGGCACCGCGGCTTCTCGATGGGGCGGTGGGGGACCGTGGGTGCAAGCAGGGCCGGGCGGCGGGGGCGGGGGGGCGGGGGCGGCGGAATCCGGCAAGGGGGGGGGGGGGTAACGCGCTTGTGCAGGAGAAAAGGGGGGAGGGGGGAAAAAACGAAGGAAAGATTTGGACCGTTGGATTTTGATCCAACGGTCCAAATCGAATAAGCTGCCCATGCGCTGCATTTTGATGCAGCGCATGGTAGTATTTGTATATATATATATATATATATATATATATATATATATATTATGAATGGTCAGAAACTAATAATAAATGTTATTATCATTCATTTGATATAGGGGTGTTAAACGAGTGAACGGCGGAGCTCGATTTGTATTCAAACTCGGCTCGAATAGTTCGAAGTTCGTCGAACTCGGCTCGAGATCAAATGAGTTTTAAATATGCATACTCACTCGAATATTTTTATGTTGTTCGAGCTCGACTTGAGCTCGAATATACTTAAATTGCTTAATTTTGATGCACTTGAATCCAGCTCATTCGTGAGCATAGATTGAGTTCATGACCTCTATGGTCTTCAACTTGAATACCTACCATTTAAGATATCTCACTACTTTGTTATTATATTTATATAAATAAACATAACTAATTATAATTAAACTTATTAGTATATATATATATAATATAATATAAAAACTGTATTATTATATTATTTTATCGAGTCGAGTACGAGTCGAGCTACGAGTTGATTTCAAGTCGAATTTGAGTTATAACTGAGTTAAGTCGAGTCAAATACTGCCTTGCTCAAACTCGGCTCGAAAGATTCGAGTTCGAGCTCAAACATTTAAATATCAAATTTTGAGTTGAGCCGAACCGAGTCAAATGTCAAATGCTCGTGACCTGGCTCGCTCAATTAGCCGCCCTAATTTAATACTCCTACACTTTATAAATATGTACACTACAATCGATGCATGTGGTATTGTAATAACTCTGATGGTCTTGATTTGACCTATAAATTAGGGTAATTTTCAATATGTAATTTTACTAAGACACAATAGAATTTCTAGTGCGTAATCTACAAAGTAAGTAATTAATATTATTTTGTGGATTTAAATTAAATTAAAATTTTTTATGTAATGACCTGACCCAAAGTGTAATGTACTAAGTGACCTAAAGTGTAATATACTAAGTGACCCACAGTAATTAACCAAGTTGAAGATTTATAATTCATTTTCATTTATAAACATTATTTTACCCAAGTAGGTATTATATATGAGACTAAGTTGAGGGATCTCACAATCCACCACCTTAAAAAATTTCCGTTCCCAAAATTCCTACACTTGGCCTATTGGACGTTTTTGGGCCTGCAACCGACAACCTATATAACGTCCCTAGTCCATCCTACTATCTAACACAGAGCTTTCCTGATATTATTTATAACGACTTAACCCAAAGTGCAATCTAGTGGGTTAAATCATCTTTTCAAAAGTAGTTAACTAAGTTAAAGATTTATAGTTGATCTTAAATAATATTCCGTGTTAGATGGTATCATAGCCTCTTGGTTGTTTTGTGTTAGATGGTGGGCTAGATTAAAGACGTTGGCTAAGCTGTTGGTCACTGGTCAAAGAAGGTCGTGAATTGAGGATAACAATGACCTAAGTGTAAAAATTTTGAAAATGAATTTTTTTAAGGTGGGTGGATTGTGAAATTCCTTAATTTAATCCCATATTTAGTATCTATTGGGATGCCTTTAATTTGGTTAACAATTTTTGAAGAAATTACTTAATCCATTATGTTATATTTTGGGCCAACATCTAGTTAGTGATGTGTTCGCTAGTGATAGACTAGCTCGATCAGCGCAAATTTTATCTTTTATGAGCTTTATGATCAGAGAATATTTGGGATTTAGTTGGGAAGCTTTTTCCAGTCATCCATAAAAGCCATCTATCTGATTTGTGTAATGTTATTCAATGCAATTACGGATAGAATTTATATGTACGTGGCCCCAATTAAAGCATTAATTGTATCAACGAACTCTTTAATTTGTGCCATTCATTTTAGCTCGAACCTCACTTGAAGGCGTTGCATCGGTTATCAGCTTGATTGTTGCAAAGTTTTAAGAGGTTGACAGTGTTCTCAGAATTGATTTAATTAAGGACCTACCATTAAAAAAAACAAGAAACACATCAAGCGAAATATGATCAATTGTAGGGAAGTTAAATTTGGCTTTCCACGTTTCTAGTATAGATGTACTTTGGTAGGCATTGATGGTAAACATGAAATATGATTGGACAAAGGGCGAAGTACTTGTACTGTGGTCCAAATGGATTAGGTGCTGTGATATGTCCTAAGTGGTCCTATACACCAGAACGATAAGCAAACAAAACAGACATGGATTTATACCCGACAAAAACGGTTGAAGCAAATAACACCCAACCATAAAAATAGTGGACGGACAGGACATAATGAATGGACATACCCAGCTCCTTCATTGCAAGGAAGCGAGAAACGTACAAATATGCCTGAAGGTCCCTATCTCCCTTACTCCACTTTCATTAGCAGATTGAGAGGTCATGTTTGTTTTCCTCTAAGCTTTGTCGTTAATTCTCAAAATTTGATAACTATCACATGCATGCATTCTTATCTATGCACTGATTAGCAGCCCTACTAGAGGAGCATGCCCAATTTTTGATAAAGACTTGACATACCAGGGAAAGCCCCGGCATTGAACAGTTGTAATACAGGAGTGGGATCGATACAATGTAGCATTCATGTGCAGGGAGTACGAATCTTCACAGGCAGGCATTCCTGTACAATTTGAATACAAGCTTTTGATGTACTTGTGACTCTCCATGTGTTGAGTTGAATTTCAAGACCAAGGTGCAAAATTGTGCTTCATCTCTTTCCATACATCTCGTTCGGTTGATTCAATAATGACGGGGTCGCTGGCACGCCAAAACTTATAAAACACAAAAAACTCGGAGGTTTTCGATCCCTTTCTTTTTCCCCTACCCCGCGCAACTCCCTTGTCTGCAAATTCCCCGTCCTTGGGGGTGCAGTAAACTTAGCAGTAGCAGTTTCACACAAATCGGGAATGGGAATTTGGGATTAAAAAAAGTTGGGAGACGAAGACTAAAGAGCAAGTGACTTGAAGCGGGGGGGGGGGGGGGTTGGAAGTAGCCTAAGTTTTAAAACCATGCGCCATGATCCAACATTCCCCATTATTTAAAACATCTCAGGGCCTGAAATTCATAACGAGGGGTTTAGGGGCAGCAGATCCAAAGCCAAATTAAGAGGGGGGGGGGGCGTGTCTGCTACAACTTCAATAAGAAATACATATCCAAACATGATCTCTCACCTTCCACGACGCGCCCCCCATCACCTGTAGATTAGCATTACTATGATACTACCATTCCCCCATCCCACTCTTTTTCTTTTCTGTATGTCCCTCACAATTTCACCATAATCATAGCACTCCCTGATCTGTTCTTGTTTGCTTTTTTTTTTGCTCTCGTGTTTGTATGACACAAATGCATCATGAACTTGCATGGAGAGAACCAAGATGAAGATGGGATGTTCAAGTCCGGAACGGCAGAGATAGGCAGAGCACACGACAACCTGAGAACATAACGAGTTACCACGTTTCCACTGCTGCTTTTCGTTGCCCCATTTTTTTCAGTTTATCTCCAACCTGAGTAGGAGTTGGAAAAAGCAGCCATGATATCCAGCTCGAGCACCAATCTATAGAGGCCTCCACTCTACAGTCTACAGATGAAGATATGACACCAAATAATATTGGGTCCCCATTCGACCATTAACTTCTAAAATCCCACTAATCGACCTTCTTCCTCCCTCAAAATAACGAGCTAACTAGAAAAAAAACAGCTAGTATAATAAATAAATTAATAAAAAAAAACAAATAAGAACACCCGTAGAAGAACGTGGGCATTTATTCAAGGCCAAATGGGGAAGGATATTACAGAGAGGGAGGATCTGTACATGGAATAAAAATCTACCTTTCTTTTGGCTCTTGTTCTCTAGTTGATTTTTTTTTTCACTTTTGAGAAAAGAGAACCCAAAACTACAAGAATGGAAGTCTAGAGTGGGCGTAGTTGAACTTGCTGCTCCTGCAACGACTCCGGTATCAACCGAACCCACTCGTACCGCCCCTCCAAAGGAATGTCCTTCTCCACATCGAAGTTGTACCTGCATTTTTGTGTTCAGAGAAAAGCACGGACCAATAAGTTTTGGCCAACAACAGTTTAGTTGATAAGTTCACAAATGGCGAGAGTACTGTTCAAAATAGGCTGCTCTTACTTGTCGGCAAACCGCTTCCTCTCCCTCTTCTCCGCCTCCGCGAAGAACTTTTCTATCTCCGCCCCGGAAGGCATCCTCGCTGCTCCTCCCCCCGCCTCCGCCGCTTCTGCTCCGGCGGGGGAGTCGAAGTCGCCGCCGTGTCCAGCTCTTCCCCTGCCCTCGTCCCGCCCCGGCTGCAAGTTCACAACCCCAAACACTCAAACGCGAAAAAAACTCCACAAATGGCAACGTCGAGCAACGAAAATAAAATAAAGGATTCGAAACCTGGGGATGGAATGCAAACCCGGCGCGGCCTCAAAACTCTCCCCAACCTGAAACAAGTGTTAATTGCAATGACGACTTCAGTACACGAACACACACCAAAAAAAGAGAGAAACCGCTTGAAAAGCGAAAGAGTAGAAACAACCAACAAAATTCGATTCGAATTCAAAAACCTTAACCGCAAGCTCGCACGATCCATTACTCGAACAACAAGTCGCCGGGGGCTCGGAAGGGTCGGTTCCGATCCGATCGTCCGCCGGCGGGGCCGGTGGAGGGTTGGGAGAGCTGGATGAGGAGGAGGAGGAGGCGGCGGAGGACTTGCGGGAGTGGGGCTTGCGAGGGCGGATCTTGGTGGGGTGGGGGCGAGGAGGGGGATTGGGGGGAGGTGGGAGAGGGAGCGGGAGCCGGAGCCGGAGCGGGAGCGGGAGCGGGTGAGGGGAGGGGGCGCGTCGAGGAGGGCGAGGTCGGCGGCCATGGCGCGGCATTTGCGGAGGTATCGGCCCATGTTGATCGTCAATCGAAGAGAATTGACGAGCGCGGATGTTGTTTGGCGTCCTTTCCCTCGCTTTGGCTCTGCTTTGCTTAGCCCTCTCTCTCTCTCTCTCTTCGGATCTCTTTCGATCTCCTTCCTCGCAGGGACAGCGGAAAAGTAGGGAGGCTTTTTTTTTTAGGAGGTGAAAGTGCTGCTGCGACCCTACAAAAGCTCGGATAGGGAATATGATCCGGCGGCCCATATTTTCAGGGCCACGGGCACCGTTATTTTTCACGGCGTTTTGGACATTATCATTGACGGCGCCGTTTTGTTGTGTAATCTGTAGAGATAAGGGGCCGGAAATGAGTTGAGTTATTATAATTTGAAGTGGGCGATTGATATGCTTGATAAATGCGGGGCACAATTATAGCTTTTGAATTTATCATTTAATCTTTATGTATTTTCATTAATGATCTTTAAAAAAATAGATTGATCAAATCGATACTTTAGCAGATGTTGGTATGGCATAAGAAACGAGAGAGTAAATACAAGAGAAGGAGCTTCCATTACCTGTATACATGCTGTTTGTACATATGCTAAGTGAAGTGGTTGTACCAAATGTTTATAATCACGTCTCGTTCCCTTGTTACTTGCTTCTAACCACCACCCCACTAATCTCAATTTGCATCCAAAGCTTTGCTATTGTTGGCCTCAAATATAAAATCACAAACTTTGGTTTATAAATAAAGACGCCTGTGTGGGGGAGGAGGCATGAGCCGGGGACAAGGCCGTGATGGGACTCCAAAGCTGTTTTTTTTAGCGGCCAATATTGACCGTACGGACGCTGCCCGATAATCCATTCTACAAACGGGGCTTCAACTTTTTGCAGATGGGTTTTCTTTTGACTATCGCCGTCCATTTTTAAGCTTAAAAACAGATGATGCACAGTTTGTGACAACCCGTTCATGATTAGTATCATTGGGATAGTTAACCCATATTTTTAAATATTCGACTCCGACGGCGAGGAACTCCTATTCTTGGTTAGATATGACCTGGGTTTGGGTAGGAGGGTTATGCTCTACATCATCTTATAGGATCATGTATTCATTTTTTTTTTTGCAAAATTTGAGATTACATAAAAAAATATTTTTATGCTAAACTATATTTCTTTATTTGGGTAGTGAGATCCTCACGAAATATTTCAGTAATTTTTTTAGTTAGGTGTTAAAGTTAGATATTTGTATATACTTGGTCAAAAACTAAGTAGCTACAAGGAGCTTAAGTCTTTGGCCGTTTCGAAATATAAGGTTCATAATATACAGTTCCTATATATTTGTTGGATACGTTGAAAAATAATTCTTCCAAAATGTTTTAGAGAATCCCTTTTTTTCTGGTTGCAGGTTTAGATGTAGTAAGTAATTGGTAGGAAAAAAAGAATTACACTTTAAGATTAGGATAGATTGCTAAATCCAACCAGTGGGCATCGTAATTTAACTTTCAAGTTTTCTGCTTCGGGGAGAAAAAAACCAAGTTTTCAACTGCAGGCAGATGTGAATATGTGATGGAGATGCAAAAATGATGAAGAGTGGAGAACATGAACAAAGAATGTGTGATTGGGCAGGCACAGAAAACAAGAAGAGATGAGAGTGGGCTTCTTCTCTCTTTTTATCTCCTCACCTGGTGGGGTTTGTGATGGCGAGCGGTGGCACAAGGGCAGCCATAAAAGCTACAACTTTATCTCCTCACCTTGCCAAAAAAAAAAAAAAGTGAGTTGCCGCTGGCCCCTTAGGCCCTTACTAAATATTCCATCTCCACACAACCCTACAGAGAAGGGGCTGCGCGCATCATTGCAGAGTTTGAAGTTTTGGATCATGATCAAGCATGCAAAAATGCAGAGCTTAAAGATTTGGATTGTAGGCCATAGACTACCAAAATCCTTGCACCGCTCGATGGATTAACAATATCTACTTTTCCTTCGTTTTTAATTTTTAATCCCGGTTAGATAACTAAATAGCGGCTTTCACAGAAGGATTAGTGGATATTCATTGCTTGGTTCCTTGATGCTTTTGAGATAAAAAGTAGCCCCCACAAAATGAGTAGTTTATGTAGTTTGAGTTCAATCAGTTCATGCCTTTGTAAACACATGCAATTATGTTGATAACCATTAAGCAACCAAAAGGCACATTTTCGTGGATCTAAAGTTGCACAAGATTCGGCAGCTATGGCGAACCATCCACTTGTGTTTTCAGAATTTGCATACTAGATTGAGAAGGCTATGTGCCGAGTTTGAACGGCGTCGAGCAGAGTACTACACTTGCTTTAACTACCTCCCACCAATGTGTACTTGACGCCTATGGGGATTTTGTTGGATCGGATTTGGCTCATGCGGGCAACTCTCGAGTGTTGATCTGATCATATAAGCAAAGTAGGTGAGGCTTCAAGAATGCCAGTAATCTCGCTATCTTGATCCATGGGAGAAAAGGCTGTTCATGGTTGGTTTTTTTTCAGCGCACATAAATGTTAAATCTCTTTGCTAGCTATCGTGTATATCCCCCTCAATATTTCTTTTGCTTTGCAGGTTCAGCAACTACAAGTATTGGGATCTGTCATGGGTAGATTAAGCATCCATTTGGCAGTGCCTATAGGTAGCATGCATTGTACGAATCGGCAACGACCCACCACCAAGTAAAATATGGAATTGGACACTGTGAAGTGTGAATATCGAAGAAGCAAACCGGTGAAAAGGATTGACGATCGGGGATGAAAGAGAAAAGAGATAAGATGCCGGTTGTGTCAGGAGACACACTCTGTACTCTCTCGTGCTCAAATATTTTTGCTATATCTTGTACCACCGAGAGGCGAAAATAGCTCTATTCCTTTGCCTTGCTTGTTCAAATGTGGGGTTTTTTTCTCACTGTAAATAATTGCTTGAATCTGATCACTGAACTTTTGATGAGACGTTTCCATTGTAGCTTTCTCGGTCATTGCACATGATGCCCTCTCCTTCACCCCTTCTGGCTCAAACTTACCGTTGGTTGTAGCATGCTATTTTGGCTCTATTTCAGCTGGCCCCACTGACTGGGTTAAAAAAGAACGAAGAGGAGGACAAGACACTTTACAATTGAGTGGCAGTGTTAGCATTTTTCTGGAGGACTGGCCAATTGAAGATACATATATACAAAATTATTGTATGTGTGTCTCATGCATGCCATGACAAGGCTCATGATGATCATATTTATAACCGTTTTAGCAACCTTGATCTAGGTCACTACAAACCTGATTTCATATATTAAGATCACTAACTTCGCATATTCTGATGTATTAAATTGGAGTAGGAAGCCATGTTGTATATTCAATGGAATGAATTGGATGGTTTGGTTTTACAAGCTTTTCGCTTTTTACTTGAAGCAAACGCTGGGCAGTAGTCGACAATTTACCTAACAAAGATTGTCGACTTGAGACTTGAGACTGATCTATCACGTTGAGATATGGATGGTATAAGACAACAAAATTAACGTTAACTTCACCCCAAAGTTATACGAATATGAGTTTTGGGTGCAGTAAATAAGCTGCAAGGCCAATTTCATATGATTATTTTTGCCACAAAAATCAATCTGCCTTCGTCTCTACCATTTGTTATTGTTGAGCAATTGCTTTCAAGCTGTCGTCTAGTATATATGCAGTTCTACTGTTCCAATAACTTCTTGCTTGCTTTATATATACGCAGCATTTTTGCATCTTCCTTTCTTTCCTGCAACAAGAATAACCTCATCCTCTTTCTTCACTTCTTGACAATGGGCATCCTAGTCCATGAAGACCACAGACGCCACCTTCCTAAATTCAACTGCCGATCCTTCCAATCTGTTCTGAGAAGTTCCTGTATGCAATGCCATTTCTTCTCCATTAGAACCCTTTCTGTTTCCAGCTTCGAAGATGAGAGTGACTGGAGTGATGTTGATGATCAGCAAGTTGTTTAATTAACTCTCTTGTCTCTTTTCTATCAATCTTTGGCTATTACATTTTTTTTAAAAAAAGTCTAAATCTTTGTGTTTTTTTGTGTGTTATTAGATAATTATTTTGGCTGTTAGAAGATGGGCAAGGAAGATCAAGCACAAGCGGAAGGATGCCTTGACGTGTGAAAGCCTCACTTGGGTTTTATCTCCCAGATCAGGGGAGCTCTTCATTGCTCCAAAAGGAGTGGAAGGAAGTTCCCACGAACTTAAACAAGATTCCCACAAGCTAGAGCAAGTTGACGATGATCATCAAGAAACCGAATCTTTTTACTCAGCTGTGAGCTACCTCACGAGTTCATCGGTGGCAAAAGAAGTTGATTATCGGTGCATTCCCAATCGAGAGCTACTCGAAGCATTTCGCCATTGTGAAGGATGGCCTTTCGGCCTGTACAGGAAATCTGTTATCCTGCCACCATTGCCACAATCCCCTTCAGAATCTTGGTCCTGGTGCAGGAGCAGAATAGCCAAGATGATCTGAAGATAATGAATGACAGGGTACTGATCATGAGCTGTTTCGTCCATGATCAAACATATCCTCCTAGTTTACTATCAAAGGTTACTGAATAAGAAATTTTGAATTCATGTTATCCTCCTAGCTTGATAAGGGGAAAAAGTATTTCTGAAATATTTAAGTTCACAGGCATCACAGCACAGTAGCGCATGTAGTATTTTACTATACCATCTTTGCGTGAACGTTTTAGTAAAGCTAAATCTTACTGCCAATTAGACGTGAGCATATTTCGGGTCAAACACAAACCGACCCAAACAGAACGGAAATTTTGGTTTAGTTTGATTTTGGAGTAATTTGATTTGGTTTTCGATTAGAAAATGTCCGAAGTGAATGACATGTAGATAATTTCAGTGTGGAACCGAACTGAACCGAAATAATAGACTAAATAAAAATTTTAAATATTAAAAAACTATATTATATATTAATTATCATAAAATTATAGTAATTTTATATTAATTTATATTTTTAATATGATATATATTTAAAATTACTTATTAAATAATTATCTTTACTAAAATAGTAATTTAATCTTGATTCAATAATTAAATAAATCTATTTTTATAAACTATTATTAAATTTCGCTTATTCGGTTTTCGAACCAAACCAAACTAAATATTTTAGTCAATTTTAGTTCAGTTTTTACTAAGGTTCAGTTTCAGTTCAATATTGAAAGCTGGTTGCTGAACGACTTGGCAGTTTGGTTCTGGCCAATTGCTCACCCCTATCGCCAATTATTCTCCAAAATAAGGGACTTCCACAAGCAAAGTCGAAGCATGCATATTAAAAATATATATATATACAAAAAGGAAGAAAGGAAATTGGGAAAATCCAATCTGGTTTCATAATCCGACCATTTGGAATGTAGCTTCCACTACTAGTAAATAAGAAGTCAGATTCCCAGATTTGTTTGGTTTGCACAAAAGTAAAGTAACTTAAATGACATGAAAATGTTAAAATAATTAATTTTATTAAATTAGTTATATTTTATATGTTTTATATAAAAAATAATATTAAGTTTACGATTTTCTATCAAATTAAATATGATTTGATTATGCATAAATTAAAGTACAAAAGACATTCTCCCTCAAAAGGGAAAATATTTTGACATAAGGGAGAGCATATCACTTGAAATTAATTACGATTAATTTAAAACAAAATATTTTGTATATATGTACTAATATTTTTTACAATATTTTATATATATATATATATATATATATATATATATATATATATATATATATATATATATATAACATACATACACTACTACTACTTTTAATAAAATTATCCGGTTAAAATTTTTATGTCATTTATATTTTTTTATGTTAACCAAATATAACCTTAATTTTCTCTCAGCTGACCATTTTAGCCTACATGACTTGTGCCCCTTTGCAACAAAAGGATGCATTGGGAATAAACGGAAGCATGAAGAAACCAAGAATCATGTACGAGCAATTGGCACAAATTAATTTTTTATTAAAATATATAATGAACGAAAAAAGAGCAAAAATATATCTTTTGTAGTCACCGCTGTAAATGCACGTGTTCAACTCATGATTTAATGTGGCCGAACAATACTACTCCCTAGAATGATAGTCTGCCCGTGTATATAATATCCGTAACTCGAGTTAGAGTTTTATATTAGTGAATTAATCGGTTTAGCTTTCTGTTTAGATCAAGTCAGTTTCATGATGAGGTTAAAGCATATCTAAGTATATAATAATAATATTAAAAAATTAATAAAAAATAAGTTATTAGAGGAAATGACAATATGTAGCTATTTTTTTATATTTGATCGTATAATTATTTTTAGGTCAAATAACCCATTAGGATGTGTTATATAACAGTTTGGGTGCGCTATTAGTTATAAAACATGTCATTTTAATGTTATGGACTATATTATATTTTATGATATTTTTCCATATTTGTCTGAATTTTGTTAATTTATTAGGAGTAGTTATTATTTTTTACTCGAGTCAAAGTCGAGTCAACTTTTATTCACGAGATTGCCACCTAAACCCTCCTCAACATCTTTCTTCCCTAAATTCGATCGCCGGCCCTTCCTCACTGCCAACGCCACATCTCACCGCTGTATTGTCGTCGAACAACTCCGCCATAGCTTTGCCATGTTGTCCCCCACCCTGCGTCCATGATGCCCCGACGCCGCAGGAACGCACTACACTCCCTACATCGTTTTGTCACTGGCCATGCTGCTTCACCATCGCTGTGCCGCAGTCACCATCCCCTTCGACCCCAGACACCTTCCCCCACACCATGCACCACAACTAAGACCAACCAAGGGCTGATCGGGCAAGCCGACCAACCCCGGTTGATTCACGACTGCTGTCGGTGACCATCGCCTTAGCCATTGCCCTCACCACCACCATGGTTGCATCGAGTTCACCGAGCCGGTACTAACCCACAGCCCCGATCTCCTCGCCATAAAACTGCCAGAAATTGTTGAAAAATAGCCAAAAACCATCAGAAATAGTCAAAAAATTGGATCTACTAGAATTTACCAGAAATCACTAAATTTTTGCACGATTCCTCCAACCAAACTCAATCAAACTTTGAACACCGTTGGGTGCTGAATTCGAATCCCAGACTGCGCGACAGACCCTAGTCATCGCTAATCACCGACGATGCAAGGTATAATTAACTCCAACTTAATTATTTAAAATTAATACTTATTAGCACAACATGCTATGATTTAATTAATGGGGGTTTTAAAATAATTTGATTGTAAATAAAATGAATTTTTATGATTTGAATTGTAATGAAATAAATACTAATGAACTAATTGAGTAAATTAAATATAAATTGTTAATTAACAGCGACGTAGCCTAGAAAAATCATGATATAGATTGATGTGAGTGCTTTGATTGAGTATGCTAGTTAGGATCTATGAATGCATCATAGTGGGCATTAGTTTTTAGTTTTGATGTGTAGGTACAGAGTCTAAGCTCACCACTTAGGCGCGTGGATATGATTTGAGATTCTACCAAGTCCGTTTAAGGCTCGCTTCTCGTTTAAACTTCTCACTCTATCATGATTTGTCCAGGGAAGCGGACATGTCGAGTGGTTAATTTATCGTATCCCATTCGCCACAGGTTATTTAATCGTAGGAATTTCTTGATAAATAACCTTCAAAGATGTGATCCCTTAAGTTTATTTTTGAAAACATAGATCAAGATCATGATGCCTTTGGGCCTCCTATATTTAAATCCCCATACCTATGTATGTATAGTTTTCTCAGGTTTTTCAGTAAGATGTGAGACAAAGGAACGTGCCAGTCAAAGCATGTTCAAGATTCTCGAGTGATCCTGACAACTCCACCTTTGAGTTCCTCAAACCCGTAGAAGTGTGGAGGATTATAAGTACTGTAATGTAGCGCATATATAGACTTGTGGATTGAAAGGTTATTAAAGGTATCTACCTAAGAGTATTCGGTCTATGTGCTCAGGGCTAGGAGTGGTATGAAGGATATAAAGGGTTTTAGGATAATTGATTTTCCCATGCCAGGGATAGTTTGAAAATTTGTCAAGGCATTTGACAAGTTAGAAGGAACACTTTTGAGTTGAGGCCAACGACTCCTAATTAGTGCCCTTACAAGAGTTTCTAATGTAAAAATAAGTATATGAATGATTTTATTTGGCAGGACAGTTAGCTCTCTTGTGTCTGTTTAAGTATTAGTTATTTATATACAAGTAATACTTGTTAGTGACATTTTTGTATTATATTATATATGTAGGGGAGAACCAGAATAACTAAGTGTTGTCTGGACTACAGAGGAGTAGCAATGCACCATGCACACATGTACCTGCCATATGGAATAAATGACAATATGGTGTGATGAACTCTTATCAATGGTTATGGATATATATATATAATATATATATATATATATAAGGGTGGACTGTATTGCTCTTTTAGGGGATTCTTGTTAAGTGTTTAAAATATACAATATTTACCTATGTTTCTAATGTGATTCTGTACTTCCCGAGTATAAATATTATTAATTAGGTGATATTTTTTATTATATTCTAGTTAATTAATATTTTATGAGATATGTTTAACTTTGGAGTTTTAATGCAGAAAAAGATGAAGCAAATTAAGCTTAGGATTTGTTGGTCAGAGCATTAGACCCACTCATCGATGGCCACAATTTTTTGTGTTGGCAAAGCTTGATGATGATGGCTTATACGTAGCTTTGGCGCCATTGTCAATGGAGTTGGAAACTTCATTGGACATCATAATCAATTAGTCCACATCAGAGTTGTAGAAATTCTTCCTCAAATTCTTGTATCTCCTTGGTATCTCATCTTTTATATAAAGGGTGGTCATTTGTTGTTTGATATATCTCAACGCTTAAGTTAGAAGTAATTCTAGTTTTTGTAATTATTTTCCTTTCATAATGAAAACTAGTTTCTTCTTTATATTATTTTCTAATTTTATTATGAAGTGGTCTTTTATTTCATTATAGAGAAGAATGGAACTTAACATAGTTTAATTGAATTCATTTCAACCTCTTACTCTTTTATTCAATTGGATCGTTTAAATTATCATATTCTTAATGCTAAGAATAGATTGATCGTCTATTTCTTAGATCATGAGGCTTAATTAGATTTCGGGAGAAATTAATTAAATTAGTCATTGATAATTTATCATACGATGAGTCTCTTGACTTGTTTGTCATTGTGGTCCGGATATACACAACACCGTATACGATTGTAAGGCAAATCTTAATGTGTTATTTTGTTAATTAATCAATTATCACCGAGAGGTAGAAATTGAGGCAAAAGAATAGAAGCATGAAGGAGCGAGAGCTACCATGTCACATAATTATCCTAGATCGACAATCCGAGGGAATAGAAGATAAGAGTAAGATGTGATAAAGATTAAATTCATGTTAACTGAAATTCAACTCTAGAACAAATTTTATTATTATAACTCTTTCTTTAATTTAAAGTTATTATTTAGATTTATTGAAGTCGATTGTTTTTGTTTTGTTTTTAATTTATTTATTTTTAATTAATTTGAGGAAATTCATCTCTTTGTGGGACGATATTCGAATTTATCATTATATTATTTGTTTCAACCGTGTATACTTGCATGTTATTGAAATTATTCGAACAATTCTCTGTCCGTTTTGTTTTTCAAAATCTTTATTTTTTGAACTTATAACAAGTTTGCGTTGATTTGAATGTGGTCTGGCATATCATAGTAATTATTTAGAACCATGTTAGAGCTTAAACATCTAATTCATGCATTAAACGCTTGCATCACCATCTTGAAACTCCGAAGTTAGATCCTGGTCGACTTAACTGAATTAAGTATATTAGTGAACGGCTTGGTCGCCGATAGCATTTCCTATAAAACCCGTGACCCGACTCATGGTTTTATAATTAGAATTAGTTGGTTCAACTACTATTTTTAGTCGAGTCAATTTTTATACACGCGTACTGAGCCAATGCTCGATTGTGTGTAACGAACCATGAGGGTTTTATATGCCCAAGTATATTATAATAACATCAATAAGACAGCAACAGAATGAGTTATCAGAATATATGAGAGTATGCCCATATTTTCTTTTTTATTTTAGTATTAGCCTGCGGAATTATTTTTTACTTTGAATAATACATTAGGACGCGTTATAGGGCAGTTTGAGTGGGTTATTATTTATTATACTTGTCATTGTGATATAATGCTGTGTATCATATTTTATGGGATTTCCCCTATTTTTTTGTTTTTTAGGATTTATTATGAGTTAATTATTATTTTTTACTTAAGTAGGAGTCGATCAAACTTTTATTTACAATATTGCCACCGACCTCTTTTTCTCCTCCCAATGCTTCTCTTCCTCCAAACCCTCGACGCGCCCTCGTAATGCGATTCCACCGTTGCTGTGCCACTTGAGTACGACCAGCCATTGTGTCGCCATCTCCGTTCTGACAACCTCATCTTCCCTCCACCACCGCTTGCTGACGCCGAAACACGCCAAAGGCAGCCACTTGGGTGACCCCTAACTATGGGCGCCACTGCCCGTGCAAATCCCATTGTCGGCGACCTCCGCCACCTCCCAACGCTAGCCGGAGAGGAACCCAACATTGCCCACCCCAACCGTATCTCTCCACCCCATCGCCGACTGCCCTTGTTTTACCATTTTTCGGTGAGCCGTTGCCTCCGCCAACCTCATCGACATAGTAGACACGTCAGGCTCGCTGAGCTGGTGCATTCGGTAACCCCATACCACCACCAACCCGCTGGTTAGCCACCACCGGCAACATTCGCCGAAAAACTGTCGAAAATGGTCTGAAAACTGAATTCACTTGAATTCGCCGGATCTTCCACCGAACTCATCCAGTCGAACCTGATCAAATTTTTGAGTTCCTCACACCATAGAAACGAGGAGATTTATGGGTACTATTTAGTACAGTGCACGTCCGGACATGTGGTTTAATGGGTACTAAAGTTGACTGCCTGATAGTACTCGCTTTCATGCTCAAGGCTAGGAGAATTATGGAGGAAAGGATAGGGCTTAACATATATTGGTAGTCCCAAGCAACAAGGAAAATGAAAAAATGCCGAGAGAGGCATCAGACCAGTCAGTTTGGGATGCTACCGGATCTGCAACTCAGTTCTCCTCAGTAGATGCCCTTAGGAGTGTTCACGAGATGTATATAAATATTTTTATTCAAAATGAGAGTCAGCTTTCATTTGCCAGTTTGTTATGTAGTTATATTTTTAGACCAGTAACACTCGTTACATACGTTTTCTTTATATAATGTAGGTGAGAATTAAATAGTTGACCTATCGCCTTGACAGCACACCTACCTTCACACACACATGCACGCTCGCCGACAGAATATTTGTTTTGGTTGTTTTAATTGTTTTGTTATATTATTATAAAAATGAAATACTTTTGATAAAATTGTATAATGTAAAGATGATATGATGGAGATTTTGGTATATAGAAATGGATAGTAATAACAAATCTGAAATATATATTAGCATGCAGACTAAACGATAAAGATGAAAATATGAATAGAATGCATAGGTGGATTCGAAACCCAAAATGCAGAATATTTTGATGTGGCCAACTTAAATGTAAATGTGAAAAATATGGTATAATGAATGTATATGGATTTATATACTTATACATGTTAATTGACAAGGGTAGTCCCTAATCGCACTTTGAGGAGAATTCTGTTTGTTTTACTTCAAAATTTTTATTGATTTTTATCATAATTATTTTGTTATGTAAACGGGTTGTCATGTCATCCATTTAAAAGCATGTTAGGGTTTCGTGTATTCATCCACGCATAACGATCAGTATCTTCCATCTTGAGACACAAAGAGTAGATCCACCCAAGTACACGATTTCTATTTTATGGCTTTTCTAATCAATATGAGTGTGACATTTTCTTGTCATCTTTTCAATTCACTTCTTCAATAAACATTTTCAAACTATTTTTTAATTATTTTCTTGCATGTTAAAAATTATAAAGAATTTATATAAGTTTTTCTTTTTTAAATTTATGAAAATCATTATAACTGAAATTTAAAAGATATTATTTTTGTGCATTAATGTTATTAAATTATTTTTATTCAATTACATCTATTGTTTTCAGATTATCTTTATAATCCATTCTTTCAATAATCCTTTTTTTTAAAAAAACTTCTTCAATAAATTTTTTTATTTTTTCTTTTGCAAGTTAAAAATTGCAAAGAATATATATATATATATATATATATATATATATATATCTTTTTTAAATTTAAGAAATTTGTTCTCCTCCGTGATGTGTCTTGTAACACCCCAAA